>PVLC010009741.1:0-46345 GCA_004027655.1 Graphiurus murinus
TAAAAAAATAATAATAAATTAAAAAAAAGTTATATATATTATTTTATCAAAAAATTATTTTTAATACTTGTTGAAAATGTTTCAGTGAAATTGATTTCTTTTTAATCCCAGGTACTTTATGTATTAACTTTCTGAGAAGGGTCTAGCTTCACCAGGCTGCCAAATAGGTTAATATTACCAAATAAGATTAAGAACTCCTAGAAGGAAAAAAAGACTTATGAAGGCTTATGAACTTGGATGGGAGCTGTAAAATACTTGTAGCAGTCCCAAGGAACTTAATATAAGAAAGGTAGCCAAGGGGACACTCTTTTCTTAAACTTATGGAACTAGCAGTGGTGTAAAACAAGACTGAAATTTCTGTGAGACTCGCCCATTGAGTGTTGTGGTTTTTGAATCCTCTCTTTGAAAACTGAGTGGATTTGTGACTCTTTGACAAATAAAAGGAGAAGTGACACTTCCCAGGTAAGAACTAGGCAGGGCATCATTCACTTCCCAGGTAAGTGGAGGTAACCAGGACACCATGGAGCAGGGAGATGCAATCCCCTTTATTCATTGCAGGCATTCCTGACCTACCAAATATGGATCAAAATAAAATAGTGTCTCTTTTATGCTGCTGTGCTTTGAAGAGATTTGTTCTGCAGCAATAGATAACTACAATAGGGTTTAGGAGGAGCCAAACACAAACAGTTTTGTTTTACGAGTCTTTTTTAGTATATAATGTCGGTTGAAATGAAACAGCCCACCAGTCGCCTTGCAATAATCATGAAAAAGATGTAAGCTACAATTCAACCCTCTGCACAGCTCAGACTCTCTGACTCTCACTAGATAGTTTCAAATTATCTAGAGTCACCCTGAGGTACCCCCACCCTGGCTGCCCAAGACTCATTTCTATTCTAAGTTATTTTTCACTTACTGTAGGATACCAGGCCAATGTTGGACTTGATACCAATATAAAATGCACTGAAGCAATGAGGGAATGAATCTCTTTAAGGAATTCTACAGAAAGAGGTCCTCATCTGTCAGATGGCTTGACCCCGTGAAATTCTCTTGGATGTCCTCATGGCTATGCAGTGCCTGGATCTCCCTTCTCTTTAGGTGCAGATCATTGGTGGTCTATCCTATGGCACAAACTGTACACTCCTAGGTAATGAGCCATGGGTTCATCAAACTCACCCCCAGGCAAGGAGAGTGTCTACAGCACACGCATACCAAATGAGACCCTAGATTTCTGTTGTGTTGTGTTAGGTCTGACTAATATATGTTAGGACTGCACAAGAGGAGAAAATGATACTGTTTTAAAAAAGGTATTCGTGTATGTGTGTGTGTGTGTGTGTGTGTGTGTGTGTGTGTATGTGTATGTGTGTGTGTATGTATGGTTTTTGTTGTTTTGCCAGCTACAGATTTTCTAGAAAGACTTTTCAGGGCTTGTGATTAGCCATGTAGAAAATATTGTGGAAGGAATGCATTTTGATTATAAAAATATTCCCAGCTTAGTAAAATCTGTACTTATTAAAATTTTAATTCTAAATTATGGTGAGTAGCTATATATATATAATTTGTTTATACATGTGTATATAAGTATGTGTACATATGTTCTAATACTTTTTAATGATCTACCAAAAACTTTAGCAGTGCTCATTTTAGGATCAAATTAGAAAATGCATTATTGTTTTTTCCTACTATATTATAACATTTACTATAACGTATCAGCTGTCATTCATGGATCAATTTGTTTTTGCCTAAAGCCCTGTGTCCCTTTGAACAAAATCAGTTGCCTTCAGCAGAAGTTATTAAGGACTTCTGAGTCCTCCTGTAGGTGAATGTACCCCAGAGAGGCAGGAGGGATTGTAAGAAGCTCTAAGTTTAAGAATCAATCAATGCAGAAATTCCATTGGTCTAAAGATGTCGGATATGGGTATATTTTAGAAGACTTGAAAATGCAGGCTGTGGAGAAATGATGGCCTGCTTCCCAACACAGATGTGACACTTAGGTTGGGGTGGAGACTTTGGTGGTGGAGCCCCAGAGTTCTCAGCAGCATTTCCTAGGAACCATGCTCACTGGAACAACAGAAACTATAGGTTGGTGAGATTTGGTGAGATTGGCAAAAACAACAAAAGACCGTAAATTCCTACCTGTGAGGTAGGTGTTGTGTGAGGAATTAATGAAATAGTGAGAGAGGGGCTGAGACATGTCTTCGTTCAAATCCAGTTTCTCAGGTGAAACAACTCCATTTTCTTCTCCACTCAGATAGCGCATAAATCCATCCACGGATATCTGCCCTGGAGGAAACAAGAGTTAAGAAGAATGTGAATGAATTGCTTTTAAGGGTTGCTGATGTTGTGTAGCTTTTACTTATTTTTTTTCCCTCCCAGAAAACTCTAGTAGTGTCCAAGGAATAAGAGAGGAATTATAATTGCACATTGATATAGATAAAGAATAGTCTAGGTTTGTGCTTTTTCATTACAATTATCTCCAAATGCCACAGATAATAAAGAAAAATTATAACTTCCTAATCTCTACTGATTTTTCTGAGGATTTAAATAATTAAACACCAACTTCCTGTTTCAAATGTAAGAATGGGTATGAACTTTACAGATGGACACCAAAATGTTACCAGTGCTTTTTCTGGGTGGTAGAATTTGAGGTGATTTCCAAAATTTTCTAGTTGAATATATGTGATTTATATTAAAAGTTATGCACAAATCATTTTGTCATTTAAAATGAAGTGAAAGTGTTTTCAAATAATCATTTTCTCTGAAACAGAAAATAAAAATGACCACAAATGACTTTTCCCTCAGAATAAAAAATTGAATGGTCATAAAGAGTAAGGCATTTAAATTTTATAATTATGATGATTTTATTTTAAATAGAAGAAATATGAACTATACTTTGGTTAAGTACAGATTTTATTTAGAAATTTTCCTTTTCTTGTAATTTTTGGAGGTGACTTGCTAAATATTGAGATAATTCTTATATTTCACCTTTACTGAGTTATAATAGATAAAAAGGTATTAAGGTAGAAAATTTGCTGTTGTGATAATGTACTGAGACAATTATTTATCATAATAATTTTTATAGCTACACAGAGAGGCCCTTGGCAACTATTTTGATCCATTGTCATAATTGGTTTCTTCAACCTTAACAATCAGAGCCAAGCCACAAAATAACAGTGTATTTATGAGTAATAAAGATGTTGCTAGTAAATATTTCTTATTTTCTTGCTGTAACCCTTTGGTGTTAACAGGTACTTGAAGAAAAATTATGCAATGAGGTAAGAAGAGGAAAAATGAGACTTTCTGAACATACCTAACTCTTCTCTCAGAGGAAAACACATTTAAAACAGTGCACATACTCAAAAAAAAAGTATGTGTATGATTATTTGATGAAGATTTAATCATTCTTACACATACATAATTTAAAAATTATTTATTTTTTTGTGGTACTGGGGAACCCAGGGGTGTTCTACTACTGAGCTACATCAGGCTGGCCTGAAACTTGAAATCCTTCTGATTGGCTGAGATTATGGGTGTGTGATACTGTGTCTGACTTACACACACACACACACATATATATATGTAATATATAAAATTATAATATATAATAATGTATTTATATAATTTATTAACATCCTTCATTGTATTTTATGTATTACATAATGCATTAACCTTTGTATTAGCTGAACATTGTCGTGTGAAAATAAATAACATACAGCTAAACATTTAGCTATGACATTTAAATGTATAACTATAATTTATACATCATAAAATGTAACATTATAATAAGAGTAAGAAATATTATATAACCTTTGGTCATTAAAGTTGTTTCTAATTTCTTCACTAGTGTAAATAACGACCTTACATTAAGTAATCTGTTAAATCTTCATATGTTTTCTTAATTATTTCTGTAGGATGAATCATCAGTAATAAAATTGCTGATTCAAATAATACGCACTATTTTTAAGGTTTTTATGCAGATTATCTGTTAAATTGTAGGAAGTGAATTTTTTACCAATGATATATGAAAATATTTGTATTTTTATCTTTTTATCCCTGCCTAGAACCACGTATACAAAAAATATATAGCAATTCTAATTTTTACTGGTTTGAGCATTATTTTTCTTGAATGGCAAGAGGTGTGTCACCAATAATTGGCAAAGCTAATGCTATTTATCATACTAAACATTTTTTATGCATCTAATAATAAACTTCTCAAAGTGACTGATGGCTTTTTTACCTCAATCCTGAAAACATTATAGCTAAATTGCTTTTAATAATGTGCAGGTATAAATAAATAAGAATTGAGAATTTTGCTTATTGGTTCTTTTGATTAGAGTGGCTGTTTTTATAAAAGAAATGTCTTTTTAAATAAACTTTTAATAGGAAAAATTACTTGCACCATGAAACTTTAAAAATGAACTGAAACATGTACCTTGATAATTTCAATAAAGATAAAAGAAAAAGCACTAAGATGCTCTTGTGCTTTAGAAATGAGAAATATGACCAAAAGGTTCTTATATTGGTGTATTTATGTGACCGATTTTTAATAGATATCATAGTTTATAACTCTGAATAAGCAAAGTTATCATACCAATCCTGCTCCCACTGAAATAAACACTTGCTTACAGCCTTTGAAGCCTTCTGTTTAAAATGGATTTACAGTGGATTGCATATATCTCTGCATGACTTTGGTTTTTGGAAATACACCAAAGTCAACTTAGAGTCAAGCTATTTCAAGAAATGGTTTAAAAAAGCATTTTGGAATATAAAACTCACTGAGATGAAATTTGATTTTAAAAAATCTAATTTCTTTGTAGTTTTCCCTTTTTTTCTGTGATAAATCCAGCTTTCCTTGTATTCCTTAATCTAAGTCTTCATCCCTCCCTCCTTCCCTCTTTCTTCTCCTTTATTTCACTCTCCTTACCTTCTATTCATTTATCAAAATTTTATTTAACACCTGGCATGTGCTAATACATAGAACATTAAACCCAGCCCCTGCTGTCAAAGAGTTCATGACATAGTAGAAAATAAGACCACTCACCCGTTGAACACCATGCTTGAGCACCCCAGAAGCAGGTGTTCACGTATACCTCTTTCACCCCTTGAAGTATAGCATGATGCTTTGTGCAGTGTTAAATCACTCCTTTTGCATGATTACAGTGATTCAAAATAGAAAGTAAATTGTTTTGAAAGTGGAAGATCACCAAGGTCAACACAATTTTGTTTCATTCTTGTCTTCTGATTAGGTCAAATAATATGAAATGGCTAAAATTTGTTATTTTTAAACCTATGCAAATGGAAATTTCATACACCTCAATTTTTAGCTATAGCTAGTCCTCAGAGGATGGGCAGTGAATACAAGCATCTTTGAGGGCCAGGAAAGAAAGTAATATGCCTACAGGATGAATGTGTAGGCTAGGGATGTGAAATTTAGTCATCAGTTTAGTGGAAACCTGTCAAGTGTATGTTCCTTCTAAACTCTTGCAAACTACATCAATAGAAAATTGTATGACCAACACATAATCTTTATGGTGCTGGATGTGTACCCGAAACTGTCAGTATAGCTTATTTTGCAGGACTAAATATCTTTTGGTCTGATCCACAACTCTTAAAAGTAGTTAAAACACAATATATGCTGATAGGGCTGAGGTTGACAACTGAATTTTAACTTTAGCATCAATTCCCGTGTATTGTCAGTACCTGCTGGGCCCCTTGTGTTGAAAAGGATTCCTCAACTATACTGGTGATAATTTTGATGTCTGTCATGTGTACAGGGCATAACAGTGAGGACATACAAGCTACAAATGTCATTCTTAAATGACGATATAATTCAGGCCAAGGTGTAATTTGCCACATGCAAGAATATGTCAATTCTATTGAATTCATTCATAGATTATAAAGCCAGTTTGAAGGAGGCTATGGGATTCTATAATTTCATTTTTATCTATCTATTTATTTATTGGTGGTAAGGATTACACCTAGGGCTTTATACACGTTAAGCAAGTGCTTCTACTGAGCCATTCCCCCTAGTGTTTCCATATTCATTCTTTGTCAGTAAAATACAAACCCAAACCCAAAACCAAAAATACAAAATAAAAGAGTGCTAAATTAAATACAAAGCTGATTAATGTCCTGTATGTTAAATAAACCATAACTTTTTAGGTTACTTTCTCTGCCTTTATTATTTCATAGGACTTTAAGGTTTTAGCAAAATTTTCTATCTTATTTATATATTTGATACTGGGGATAGAACCTGTGGCCTTGCTCATGCTAAGTAGGTGTTCTACCAGTGAATTACATCCCCAGACCCTTAACATAATGTTTAACATTAATTAAAATCAGTAAAAAAGAGGGTTAGTGTTTTTGAAAATTATCTATAATTATATTTAATAACTTGAGAATTCTCAGTGAAGGACTTGACCTCTTTGGATAAGAACAATGAACGAGCTTGGAGAACAGTTCAGACCGTTGTCTGTAGCCATTGACCAGGCATTAGCTTTTTAAGCCAGCCCCCCCACCCCCCGGCCAGCTTGGCCTTGCTAACAAAAGGAGCAAGTGCTCAAGATTTTTGATGCCTCAAATGAGACCGGGATATGTCAAAGTCAAGAAAAGCCAATGTAAAAGTAAGGATAAGGAGTAGTCAGTGTGTGTGACTAGAAGGTGTCATCTATAGGTCAGAAGTTCAATTGCGAAAACACAGATGTTTTGGCATAAATTATTCTAAAAATAATTTTGATTGTTAAAGGCTTGGGGACAGAGAACAGATGCTCAGAGAATTTTCCTTGGTTCCATACAACCCACAGCTGCAAGACGGCTGTTGCCATTGACTTAAATGGACGAGTCCTTGTGTTTTTTTTTTTTTTTTTAATCTTGCACTCTATTTGCAAAATTGCTTACATTTTTTCTAGTTCATTGAAGTGCATAAAAAGTTAAAAACTTTGAAAATTGAGATAGAGAAACATTGTTTTTCTAAACAAATTAGTGATGGCATAAAAAATTCAGCTTCCACTTCTGCTATTAGTAATTAATCAGGAAGAAATTCTTTAACCAAGGGATGATTAAAATATATAGACTCCTAAGTTTACCCTAACTCTAAAATTATATGAATTCAAGTGGGCCAATAAATTGGGAATGAATTCTAATTAACAACAGCATGTCCCATATCAGAATGAGATTAGATGTTCTGGTGTTCAATGAAAAGAGAACTGGTGTTTCGAAAGGGGAATTGGTCTGACCTAAATGAGGAGGATACCTTCAATGAGATGCAAGAGCAGATTGGAATGACCAAATCATGGTCTCCAGGGGTCATGTGTCTCATCATTCTTCAGTGGTACCTTTGTTCCAAAGAAACTCTCAAATGCCATGAACCTTTGCAGAAATGTCATGGCCATCCATGCTACCCTCCCTCCTTCTGGCTTCTCCTTTCCCTGGAGCAGATAATGACTGAGGCTTGGATAATCCCCTCCTGAAGATGTCAGGAAGATACAAATGCAAAATCTGCTGTGATGCAAGAATACTTTCCACAGATGCTTCAAAATCATGCCATAACATTCTGCGGTGTATTTGGTGACACTCAACTACCTCCGAGGTATACCTCAAGCCCTATTTTTTATTCTTTTTTGTGAAACAGGGTCTCAGTAAGTTGTGGAGGGCCTCACTAAGTAGATGAGGCTGTTCTTAAAACTGTAATCTTCCTGTCTCAGCCTCCCAAGTACTGATATTACACGCATGTGCCACCACACCCAACTTTATTTCTACTTTTAAAAGCAAGTTTTCCTCATATGTTTAGGCACTCTTATTATCTGTTTATATTTCAAATTAGCAGGATAAAAAACTGATTGGAGTTTTTAATATATTTGGTGGCCTTTGAAAGACATCACTGTAAAGGGATCAGTCTTTGCTTCTTGGAGTAACCCCTAATCTTTAGTTCTTTCTTCTTGGCCTGATCAGAGTCCCTGGAGAAGTTCTGTCTAATTTCTCACCAGGAGAGTAAAGGACTGGATTCCAGGATTTGAGAGACAAATGGGGAAAGAGACTAGAGTTCTCTGCATGCAGTGTGCTGTGATTGCCTTGCTTTCAACATGGTAGCCTTGCCTCCACCTAGGTCTTGAGTCATCCTCATTCCTTCTTTTTTCCTGTGTTCAGAAATTAAACCCTAATCTCTCTCAGGGTATGAGTTATGACTATTCTTTAAGCAGATGTCAATCTCCTTATTCCTTTAATCCCACTTCCAGAGCATCATCAATTCCTGGGATTTTTATGGTTCGCCTGAAACAATGAGTGTGGTTCTCAGTCTGTCACGTAGCTGTGATCAGTTTCTCAGATTGGTCCTAGCCATAAACATATAGCTTGCTGCCAAAATTATAATTGTTGTCTCTTATCTTCTTATCCCACACCCTTGCTAGATTATGCTTTTAAAAAAATCTCATTTAGAGTAGTTTTATTGTGGATTCAAGGAAGTTTAATTAGATGAGTATGTTTAATCTACCATATCTGTTCTGAAATTCCATTATTTTTCTACTATACTGTATTATAGCTGTTTTCATTGGTAAAAATCAAGAAATCAGATTTCGTGCTATTTATCTATAATCCTAGTATTTTAAGGTAAATTGAATCAGATGGGAGGAGCTGAAGGTCTTTGCTTTGTCTGATCGGGAGCTAACTGTGGCGTTCCTTGGCTTTCTTTTATTTATGTCCTTCTAATGAAAAACATGCAGCGATTAGCAGCTCACCATAGATGGCACAGAACAGATAATTTGCCAGTCAGGTTTTCTTTGCTGTGTTTCTCCCAGGGAGAACGTAACCTGAGATGCACAGGCAACCTGAACTCTCAGGTACTTCTCAGGTGAGAAGTTACTTGGGCCCTTTGGCTTCTCTTGCCAACCTCATGAGGCTGCTTGTGTGGAGCAGGTATGGTAGAAATTGAAGCAGCTGTCAACTCGCTGAATTTCTAAAGGAGTGATAACTGGATCAAGCTGGCCTCTGATGTTTGAGTGCTGGTGACTCCTCATGGTGGCCATGGGATCCAATGTGTCCCTCACCAATTCATGCAAGAAGCAGAGAGTCATGGCCAGTGATGTCACGCTAAGTCCCTCATCTACAGTTTCCATTTGAGTTCAAAACACTGATGGACATATTATACAATTAAATCTAAAAAAATTAAAGAGACTTCTAAAACTAACTTCTAAGACATTGAAATAAATTGTTCAATCCTGCCATAGTTGGAGTATTTAAGAGATGAAGTATTTTTTCCCTTATCCCTCCATAGTCCCTCTTTTCTCCAAATCAGGCTGCAACAAAGATTCTACCTTTTGCTTCATGGAAGAAAAAGATGGTGAAAAGGGGAGAGATAAAAGTACATTTTCTGCTTAGTCCTAAGGATCCTCTTGTATCAGGGCTTCCTTGTCCTCAAGTCTAGGGGAAAACCCAGGAATCGTGAAGTTCAAAGCCACCAAGACAGACCGAAGAAGGGAACTAGGATAACTTAGAACATGACAAGCCAATGCGTAAATGAAAGAAGAGTCGGCTGTACTTGATCACATCATGGCAGCCTATTGCTCCCTCAATTCACATTCCTCTTAAACTCCTTTGCTCAGCTCTGGAAGAATTTCCTATTAAATTCACACTTAAAAGGTGTATCTGAAATAAATCCATAGGCCCTCATCATTTACCTAGAAATCTATGGATATGACTTTTGATTAGGCTAGGTAGCACAAGCAGTTGCTCCTCACTGATACTGAAATTCCTGCGCTCACCAGTGAGTCTAAACCACTTTTCTTTCATAATACTCCATGACCCAGCAGAGGGAAACGGAGTACAGGGCCTGGTTGAAGGCTAATCTCTAAATGGAATTCATGACACCTAACTAAGGTGCCTAGAACGTTCCCCAGTCAGGCTCTTTCCTGTTCAGTATGGTTCAGTATGCCCTTTTTTTTTTTCCCCCCCTTGGGATGGTTACCTAGGAAACGTCCTCAACATGGCATCATGGCATCAAACTGCTTCTGAGCTAGTCTGAAAAGCAGATGTAAGGCAGCTGCAGTGAAGTGCCAAAGAAAAAATTCTGTGGAGTTTCAAAGAAAGAAAATACGGTTGGCAGTGTTTACACACACAAGATTTTATTTTTAAATAATGGACTATGACTTGAAAGGAACTATGTTCTCTAAGTGCAAGCAGGATAGGATAGGAAGAAGAAGAGAGCAATGTTTTTAAGAGTTTCATCAACTCGATCCACTCCTAGATATTCTTTCCCAAAAGTTTACTATATTTACTAGATGTAAAATTAACTCATTTCATCCTCACTGTAACTCTTTCATTCTAGGCACTCCTTTTCATTCTAGTTAATAGATGAGAAAGTTGATGGAAAATAGCTTGTTCCATGTCACACAATTCATAAGAGGTTAAGTGGGGAGTCAGGTTTTGTCTTCCATGCATTTAACCACTATTCTGGGATGTTGTAGAAGACACCACACATCAGCTAATAATAGAAAGTAAAATAATAATATTAAGAGCTACCATTAGCAAACACTGACCATGCACCAGGCACAGACATTCTATGAGAGAAGCACTTTTCAATTCCCAATTTTAGTGGAGTAAACTGAGGTTTAGAGCGGTAAGCGACTTGTCTGGTGGCACAGGACTAACTAGTGTAAAATTTGGACCAGAAGCACATGCTGGGGTGATGAAAAGACAGATGGCGGTGGGCGCAGCTGATGATGTTTATCCTCATAACTCTTCAGGCAATGGCCTGGATTCGGGACATGGGTGATGGAAGGGGGAGTGCTTTGCCTCCTCGGCAGTGGCTTCAATCTGGTCGCCCTGCATCACTCCTAAAAATAGCCCTGAATGTGACCAAGGAAGACTTTTTCTCATGATTTACTTATCTCTCTAAAACGTGCTACTTTAATCTTTCTGTTAAAAGAAGCTGGGCTCAGGCAGACAAATGACCCATCTGGCAGAGCTGTGAGGATTAGCTCTTTGAATTGAATTTGTCTATCAAGGTCCAAAATTCTTTTCCAGACCTCATTTACATTCTAATCTCCACATGTAATTTAAAGGCACCCTCTAGCATTTTTCTTTTCCAACCCATGGGTCTAACATTTGGGAATAAAAACAAAATACAATAGAAAACTGGGTAAGCCAACATAAGGGCAAGAGAAATGCTAAAGAGGAGAGGTAACATTCTTTTGTGGGTTTTGCAAAAAAAAAAAAAAAAAAATGCAGGTTAGCTTGAAAACATAAACAATACATGCAAATAACATCTTCAAAGCCCTGTAGCACAGAGAGATTTTGCCTTGGAAGACAGATGGCCCATAAATCCACACAGAATCATCGCACTGTCAAGATGGGTGAACTGGACAATGTGTCTGCCAGATAGCATGGGCGCCAGCCTCATTCTTTTGAGCCAAATGCCAATTAGGCAGGATCTGGCACTCTTGTGTTTGTATGTCACTGGGATTTGGTGGTTGAGAATCCATTCGTCATCTTTCAATCGTCACTCTGCATGTAGTGATATCAGAGCACACTGGAATACTCCAGACCCAATGGTTTAGCACCTCCTCAAACTGCTTCCAAGCATAGTGTTGAGAAAAAGCTACTTCTTGGCTTACATTTATTGCCAGTGCTATGACGCTTGTGAATTCTGCTAGCCCAGCTCAGAGAAAGTTAGTGCAAATGGCACTGATATGGCATGGCTCACCAAAATCTTTTTGCCTGTTCTTGGAAACAATCTATTAACTGTTCTCTTTCAATTTTCTTTGCTTGGTCATAGCTTTTCTATTGCATTTGCCAACTAACTCTGTGTTTTTAATACTATATGAACTTTGTAGGCTTTTATTAATTAGGTTTTATTAATTTTTCTCTAGTCCCAGAGTTGATATGTTCCTCATGCATTATTTTATCTTATATCAAAAAGTATCATTCATTCTTATTTCACCCTGAGTGCAAAACTGCTCTATTATCATAACTACAGGCAAATACAAGTTTAAGATACCATGTAATGTCTGCCAAATGGCCCTGTGCTCTTCTCAAAAGCCTTTGCAGATCCACCCCTAACCTGCTGTCACAGCTTTTTGCCTCCCTACAGTTTTCCTATACAGTATAAGTTGTACTTGTTGATTTGGTTTTGTGTGAAAGTTCCTAAAACACCTACAAAGGTAGGTTTTAGCACTTTTTAGCACTTTCCCTTTTTAAAAACTTTCTCACCTCTGTGAGTTTATTTACTCCTCACAGTTTTGTTTAATAAGTGGAACAGATTTTTGTTATTCAACACGACAGGTAAACAACTTTGACCCAAAAGGAGATTTAACAGTCCCTTTAAACTGACATGGAGGAGGAAAGCCAGAATCCAGATTAGAACCCTTCTTTCTTAAATATAGCCTTATAGCTTAGTTGGAGTCTAGAATTTAGTTTATTTTTTAAATGTGCTTTTATTGGTGCATTATAATCTTACATCGTAATGTAAATCACATTGACAATGAATACATGCACACAGCACTATAAGACTGATTTGTCGTTTAGAGGTTCTCAGAAGGTAGGAAATAAGTTCCATTGCCACACTCTCTATAAGAGGAGACCTTCTGTTCCTCAATCAAACTGGATGTTGACTTTCTAAGGGAAAGGACCATGGTCTTCACTTTGTTTACATTCTATCCAGCATCTAGCATAAGGTAGGCCCAGAACACAAGCTCATTCATGCTTACTGATGAACTTCTTAGACCATGTTGTTTCTTGGTGTCTTAACTATCACCTGCCTCTATTCTGTACCTCTTCTGGGCCTGTGTTCTGCAGTGTTCCTGAAGCAGAGCATGAAATGTCACTCTTCAGAACTCTCAGCATATCCTCCCTGTACTGAATACCTAGGGAGTTCTAATATATTTAGTGCTGTGAGGCAAAGCATGGCACCTTTCCATTGTCTGGCTCAGGGTTAACACAGACAGTAAGGCTCAAAAAGATGTATTGAGTAAATAAACGAATGAATAAGCCAACAGTAGCTTCAAGGCTTCCATCCAGGTCATTCTTGCTGAACTTTTAGACTAGTTCTCACTAACTTTTCAAATAGCATATGCTCCTGCTGAACTAGCCAAGTTCCTTGACCATCCAAAACCAACTACCTCATCATAAATTAGAGATAATAATATGGATTTGAAGATTTGTTGATATGAATATTATTAGCAGGTAAAGAGCTTGGAGAAATTCCTGAAATTTGCTAGAACCTCAATAACAAATAAAATTTCTCTTTTCTCCAAACTTCCTTAGCACATAAAGAACACTCAATAGATATCTGCCAGATGAATGAATAGAGATGTGTAACATTTTATCTTGCATTGCAGTTATTTGTAATATCATCTCCCCTTAGAATTACAGACTCCTGGAGAACAAAGACTGTAATTTGATGTTGTTTTACTTTCTAGTAGTTCTTAAGTTAGGTGTACAACACATGTTTATTAGATTACAATATCCATGCAACTGCATAAAGTATATGTTAGTTTTAGGTCAGTGATAGAGCATTTGCCTAGCATGGACGAGGCCTGAGTTTAATCCCCAAGACCCCTCAAAATAAAAATAGTAATAAGGAAAAGAGTTTGGTGAGTATGTCAAATTTTTGTTTCTATGACAAATACTTGAGAACAAATAAACTCAAAGGAGGAAAGGTTCATTTTGGCTCATGATTTTAGAGGTTCACAGGCCAACAGTCACTTGGCTCTATTGACTTTGGGCCCATGATGGTGCAGTACTTAATGGCAAGGAGTGTGGGGCAGAAAAGGTTTGGGCAATCTGTGGTGGCTGGGAAGCAAAAGATAGGAAGGAAGGGGCTGGGTCCCAATATTCCCTTCAAGTGCACACCTCCAATGACCCAACTTCCTTCTACTAGGCTTCACTTCCTAAAGGCTCCACCATCTCTCAGTAGCAGCATAGGCTGATGATCAAGTATTCTGCATTTGAGCTTTGAGGGACATTGAAGATCTAAACCATAATACTGGAGATCGGGTATCTTGGAGGATCTCTCCTTTGACATGCTGGGGATTCTTGTTATAGTTGCAGAGCTGGCTGGAAAAGTCCTTTTTATACAACTATTATCACAGTAAACATTGTTTTGCTGGTAATGAAATTACAGCAGACTATCTTGGTGCCCCAGGAGATGTGATTGATTGGACTTTCATCTGCATGACCTGATGGTTTGCTTCGTGATCAATCATCAGAAAATGCAGGAGAACTAATACTTTCCAAGAGTACCCTTAAGCACAGTGATGGATGGTCTTCATACAAAAATAGCTTTGACCCAGAACTGAGTTTTGCTTATTCCCAGTGATAACTGGCTTGATAACTCAGCCTTTATTAGCTAGTTTTAACCATTCTCACTTCTAATTGTCCTGCTAGTGCTACCTGGGATCCCCTCTCCAATAAACTCTTTTTTCTGGAATTCTTCTCTTAGAGTCACTTTCTGAGGAAATGCCAGCAAGCTTTTCTGCCTCATTTTCTCCCTATTAGGTAGAGTCCCAGGTAACAAGATTGGTTTTATCCATCATCCCCATTAAGGACTCCTCTTAAATGATGCTGTCCTTAACCTTGAGATAAATTTGTTCCTACAGACTACAATGAGTCAGAGTTTAGACAGAGCCCCAGAAACTCCACAACCCATGAATGACACCACTGGTCACTCTCAGCTTCCTGGGGTCATTCCCTGATGTGGTCTATTTTCCAGCTTTTCAGTCTTGAGTTAGGGTAGATGGTCCACACCTCATTTGACCTGGCTTTCTTGTGGTCATGGTTTGTTTCTCCCTGCATTTGACATGTTTGCCTCTTATTTATTTGGTGTAAGTTGACTATTAACTAAACAAGATTCTGGGCATGGCAGTGTTGGGAGTCAAGAGCCTGTGGCTTTGTGGCTTTTCTTCTCCCAGCACAGTGGAATCTGCCAAGTTTTTTTTTTTTTTTTTTTTTTTTTTTTACTGAGCCAGAGTCCTACCCGACCCCAGTTGAGAAGGGGAAAAGTGTAACAGTCAGCAATTGTCGATGCAGTATTCTGCTGGGAGGTTATATCAAGAGGAAAAAATATCCATTTTCTGTTTTGTCCCAATAGTTCACACAAGAAATGGCAAGGCACCTCGGGAAGGTCTCATCTGACTAGTGGAAGAGGTGTTAACAAAATTCAGCAGCCCGTGGGTGGCTTAGCCTACCCAGCTCACTTCTCTAACCCTTAAAGCTGGCATTGAATTTGCCTTTTGCTATTTATATTTTTCCTGTCTGGCTATTTTCTGCACAAAGAAATTTCAGCTGTGACTAGACATGGCTATGACTTTCTGGCTAAAGTCGATCTGCTGAGCAGATGCTGAGGTCACTTAAAAAAAAAAACCAGAGGAAGAAAAACAAAACAAAACAGGATTCCTGGGCCAGGCAGGCCTTTGCCTCTCCTGGGGCCCAGTTGGTCCCTTGCTCCTGGGAGAGAAGGAAATGCAGTAGAGGAAGGGAGGGCGAAGGAAGTCGCCAAATTAACAATGGACCTGGAGCAGCAATCTTGAAAAAAAGGATGTTTTCATTCTTAGCCAATCTCAAGTACTTCAAGGAAGTCTAGGAATATAAGAAACCCGAGTTAAGAGGAGGCTGGAATGTACTCACAGTGACATTCTTCTGTGACCTTCTGTAGAGGCTAGAAAGTCAATAGGTGGAATTTAAATGGGATTCCCAATCAATACAATACTACAGTGGCTTTCAGTAACCTTCTTAGTGTAGTAAATGAAGGCATGAAAAGAATTAAGGATGCCATATAGTTTTCATCTGTCTTTGTCTCGAGGAGAAAATCTATCTCACTTGAGTTGACTTTGTTCATTTATTTCAATTCTTTCACTTCCACTATGTAGGTTCTTTATAGAAGCATATTTAAATGAATGCCACCTTAAATGTGAAGCAGGCCATTAAGCCTGTCAATATTTCCTCCAGATGAGTGGTTTTTACACCCTGCATCCTGCATCTCCTGGGGTTTGGCAAAAGTGCTGCAGACAGGGGTGAGCAGGAGGAGAGACGCGGCAGGGCTGTCATCACCAGCTGCATCCCCGGCTCTTCTCCACTCAACTGAAACAGTGCTTTCAAAGGATATTGGCTTTTCTTGTAAGACGTTATTAGAAGAAATGAACACACATAAAAGGATGCTACGTCAAGGATGAGTTTGAGAACCACTACTATTGATGCCAATTGCTAGCTTCCAAGTAGTCGGTAATGCATCTCTTTCCTAAGCAGGTCCTGTTGGAGGGTCCCATGCAGAAATCTAGAGTAGCTGCAAAGGAACAAAGAAATTAGGGGCCAAGGTCTCAACACTGCCACTTCCTTGGCTGCCTCCTTCATGATCTGGGAGTTTGGGCTAAATGGCTAAGTCCCATGGTCTGAAACCACTGACCAGTAGTAGATCATGAATGGTAACCACTAAGACAATTATGTGACAATTTAGAAGTAATGAGAGGTAGACATGGTTCTTGTCCATTTTTTTCCTCCTGAAACTAACTCAACTACTCTCACTTTGCCCATGTAGCACTTTTGATTCTGTTAGGGCCATTGCTTGTCTGAGTTTGGGGTCTTTTCAAAGCTGATTCTGATTCAAGGATTTCAGTGACAGCAACTTATTTTGGAGATGACCTGAAGAAACAACAGCAGAGAAGAAAAGAAGTGAGAAGAGAAGGAAAGGCAGCCTTTGGGCAAGACTTTTTAATTTTGGCATGCTAGATGTCTCAAGGATGCCAAAATAGAGATTTTAATGATAGCAATTTTCGTTTTGTGCGCGCATGTGCACACACACACACACACACACACACACACACACAAGAAATGGCACTGCAAAAATATGATTTTTTTTTTTTTTTTTTTGCGGTACTGGGGATTGAACTCAGGGGGCATTCTACCTCCGAGCTATACCCCCAGCCCTATTTTTTTATTCTTTATTTTGAAACTGAGTCTCACTAAGTTGCGGAGTGCCTCACTAGGTAGCTGAGGCTGGCCGCGAACCCGGATCCTCTGGTCTCAGCCTCCTGAATGCTGGGATTACAAGCGTGAGCCACCACGCCCAGCTTAAAAATATGATTTAAAAATTACCAGAAAGCCGGGTATTGTGACACATGCCTGTAATCCTAGTACTTGGAAGGCTGAGATAGGAGGATAGCAGGTTCATGGCCAGACTTAGCAACTTAAAACAAGGCCCTCCACTACCAGGAAAACTAAATGATTAAAAAAGTAAATAGTAAGAGTCAAGTGTAAATAGTTACATTGATAAGTATAATTATAATTCCATTTTAATAAAATATATCTAAAAGAATACTGAGGTCGGGTGTGGTGGTGTGTGCCTGTAACCCCAGTACTTGGAAGGCTGAGACAGGAAGATTGTAGGTTGGAGAGCAGCCTCAGCAATTTAGTGAGACTCTGAACAACCTAAAGATCCCATTCCAAAATAAATAAATAAATAAATAAATAAATAAATAAATAAATAAATAAATAAGGGCTGGGGGTATAGCTTGGAGGTAGAATGTCTTAGATTCAACCATCAGTACAAAAAGAAAAAAGAATGATTGAGTCATAAAAGAATATTTGGGCACAGATATAGCATGTCATATTTTTTTCAGGTTTCATTATTAAGTAATTTTAAATGATTTTTTTGGTACTGAGGATTGAACCTTAGAGTATTCTACTTCTGAGCTATCCCCCACCCTGTCCCATCCCAAGTCCTACTTTCTATGTTTTTAAGTTTTGAAACAGGGCTTCACTATGTTGCTGAGGTTGGTCTCGAAAACTTGATCCTTCTGTTTCAGCCTCCCAAGCACTAGGATTACAGGCTTGTACCACTGTGCCTGGCTTATAAAATGATTCTTAATGGTACTAAGTTAAAAAACAAACAAACAAAACAAAAACAACAGCCTGTAAACCAGGGGCCAGCTTGCAATGTTTAGAAATGCCTTTGCCCAAAGCTCTGAATGTCATTTTCTAGACTCATAAATATTTCAAAATAAATCTGTTAAATAAATACCTATGATCACATGTCATTATACAGGTCAACTCTGTGTAGTAGGCAGCCTTCTTCCCAGGAACACCTTATTTAATTCTCCCAGCAAATTCTCTCAGGTTATGATTTCAAAGATGAGAAATAAGGGGGTGTGGCTGGTCAAAGTGGTGAAATGGCTTCCAAAGGTAAGGTAGGGACTCATGATCAGTTATTGATTTCCAGTTTTAGTAGAATCTACTGTTTTTTTTAATCTCTCCTGTGACCATTCCTTCTTTTTTGGTGTGTAGTACTGGGGATTGAACTCAAGGGCATTCTACCTCCGACCTATACCCCCAGCCCTGTTTTTTATTCTTTATTTTGAAACAGGGTCTCACTAAGTTGCGCAGTGCCTCACTAAGTAGCTGAGGCTGGCCGCGAACCCGGATTCTCCGGTCTCAGCCTCCCAAATGCTGGGATTACAAGCGTGCGCCACCACGCCTGGCTCCATTCCTTCTTTTTCCAGGAAGCATATCCAGTTTGAATTTGGGGGCATCCCTTCTCTTCCATTGTCAGTCCATGTGGTCCATGATTGAAGTCATTTGAGCCCCTGGGTATATTTATGCCTAAGACCAGTGACACCTAGACATTTTTTTCATAGGTGCTAGTAAATCCCTTTCTGTGCCTCAGCTTAAGTGTCATTTTTCAAATGAAGGAGTCCTACCTAAAATTATGGATTCCAAGATTCCCAAATCCTGGTTGCTATCCCACTGTCCCATGTCTTGATAATAACACTACAGTCTAGCTCAATTGTATCAATATTTTAAATATAATGATGGTGAAAATACAATAGAGTTCTTTCTTTTTTGTCTCCAATTCCCCCTTTCCTACAATAGAGTTATTTCTGCTAATACAATCATTAGCTCAGGTCTGTTTGGAGGAAAAATACTTGCTGTAGCTGAACTTTCGATTTGCTTAAAATCAAATTACTTTGCCATTATAATTTTGAGTTCATTTCAACCACCAAACTATTAATTCAGTGAATACTGATCAAATACTAAAGGTATATCACTTCAATTTTTATGATTTAATTGCAATAAAGTGGAGAAGCTTTTATACGGTTCACCTTATCAAAATTGAGAGGAGGATCTAAGGAGAAAAAAGGAATGAAGCTTGAAACACCTGCTCATATTATAACTTCTATATTAACTCAGTTATTTAACAAATACTCATACACCCCTGCTCTTCAGAGAAGAATAAAAGCATGAACAAACTCAACTGCTTTCTTTTGTTTGGTAGTTTACTTAAGCAAAATTGGCTTTCCTTTATTGATGTATCAGTTGAATCTTGAGTTCTAGATTCTATTATTAAAGGCATGAATAAGGCTATTATATTTTATGCTAATTTTAGTCATTGTCATTTTTCTGAAGAGTTTAAGAGATTAAAAACATCACTCTGCTTGGGAGACACTAGTCTTCTAACTATGATATTGATGACCTTTTCATATGGAAGAGGCAGGAGTCATTGTGAGTTTCTGGGTGAGCATATTGGGGTCCATGCTACAAACAACTTGGCAAGAAAGAAACATTTACTGAACGGGGGCCATGGCGTTTTTCAATGTGTGACATTGTGTTGTAAAAATAAATCAAACTCTTTTGAAAATACTATCCTCTGAGATAAGATTCAAAATCCGTATTAGTGGCACCCAAAGATGTGAATGTTTGGCTTAGAATGCACAGAAACCCTTAGATTATTTATATCCAATATACACATCTCCTAAAACAGAAACCCCAGTGTGGAAATGTGGCCAACATGCTAGCTAGAGCAGGCCCACAAAGCATCAAAGCCGTCATCTCTTCTGGATTTTCATTTCACACTTTTGAGTTGCACGTTTCGTCCTCCAGCCTATAGTTAGCTTTGATATTTACGCTTTTGACCACATCAAACATTTTTTCATTTAATTTCAGGCTATCTTTTATTTAAGAATTATATAAAATACATATGAAAACTAAACAGTAACATATGTCAGGTTCGTGTATTATTTGTTTAAAACCAACTTTAAAATCTATTTCTTAGCTGAGTATGGTGATGCATGCCTATAATCCTAGTACTAAGACAGGAGGATTGCAGGTTCAAGGAGAGCCTCGGCAACCTAGTGAGATCCTGTTTCAAAAAAACAAAAATTAAAATTAAAAGGTGTAACTAGGAGGTAGAATGCCCCTGGGTTCAACCTCTAGTAACACACACACATACTATAAATATAATATATACATATAATATATATATTTAATATTTTCTTTCTTAGGCTTTTTCTCCCTCAGGGCCAAGGATTGAGTTCAGGGCCTCACATGTGCCAGGCAAGAGCTCTGCCACTCAGCCAACTGTTGATTTCTTAAAGAGCCTATTGGTAACAGAACTTAGGTAAGCCACTTGAGTTTGCCTCTTTGCAAAATGTTAATGTGCATCTCTTTTCTTTTTTCTTTTTTTGTGGTACTGGGGATCGAACCCAGGTGTGTTCTACCTCTGAGTGACAGCCCCAACCCTTCTAATTTTTTAAAATTTTGAAACAGGGTCTCACTAAGCTGCTAAGTCTGGCCTCGAACCTACAATCCTCTTTTCTCAATTTCCCAAATATAAGGATTATAGGTTTGTGCCTGGATTTATGTGCAGTTTTAAAGTCACACAGTAAAAGGCATTTCCTTACAGATACATACCAGTCCCTATGTTAAAGTCAAACAAAAGTTAATTGAATTGTACTTTATTGAAGTTTACTTAGGGTTACCTAATAAATACGACACAAAAAAGAAGTCATGAAAATATCCTAGAGTCAAACATCAAATGTTATGAATAACAAACTCAAATTTAAAAATTGATTACCATCTTTAGAAAAATATATTTCAAACTCTTGGTTACTAAAGAATTGCAGTCTATTCAAGCAATTTCTTAGTCCTACAAATAAATTTCAAAGTTGTTATCTTTTTGACCATAAAATAACAGTTGACACTAGAAGACAAGCTTCTCTAGCCTTCTTTGTTCACATAACAACAGCAAACAAAGTGACTTGGTAGGAAATAGCTCAACATTATTTTCTTGCTTCAGTTTTGAGTTACAAAATAAATGCTGTAATTGAAAAATAACGTTTACTCTGAATAGCTAATGGGAAATTTAGAAAAGACAATTGTCTTGGTCCTATGTCCAAATACCATTTCCTGTCCTCAGACTTTTTCAGACTTAGCTTACAAATCTTCAAGGTTCTGTCCTAAGTTTTCTTGGTGTTTAATATGTAAGAGTGCTCAAGAAACGTTGACTGACTGAGCGAGTGAATAAATAAAAGTATGCTGTGCTCCATCCCTAGAATATCTCCAGCTCATCACTATGGAAATCAATTCCACTTGAATGTTCTATTGCCTATGAACCTTCCCTACAGGAAGACATCCCTCCATCTTCCTGCTCTGGCACTTCCTCCATACCTCTCATAACCTTGCTGCTCAGGGCTCCTGGTCTAGCAGCATCAGCGTCACCCAATAACTTGTTAGAAATGCAGATTCTGGAATATGCATTTTAACAAGGCCCCAGGTGATTCATGTACATACTAGAATTTGAGAAGTGATAGTTATTTATAGTCACATCTTATTTTTTTTTAAAAGAATGCAAGCTTCTAGAAGCATAGGTTTTATTGTTGGATCTATCATAGTCCACTCTTCTTACATTTCACTAAAGATGTACTGAACGACAAGTTTACAAATGGGGAAATGAATGCAGGTTTGCTTGCAAGTTTGAGCTTGTGGGACTAGAACACCAGGGATCCTGTACTTCCGCAAGTACTATTTTGGCTTGCTTTCTGTAATGATTATCACAATTTATAGCACACTTAAGGAATGACTATTTGGTGCTGAACTAAATAATAGATCAGCATAGATGATTTCACTTTATTTTTAAATCAAGGCAGTTATCATGAGTCCCTTTTTGTGTACCTGCCTTGGAGTTGAAGTAGTCCTAACAAGGCCTTTTATAAATTGACCACTTGATTCCTGGATAGTTGGACTTCTTCCGTGTGGAGTGTGGAGGAGAAAGGGTGACAGATTAACCACCCAGACCAGCTGAGTTGTCTCTGCCATCTCCTGGGGTGATAGAAGGTGCATCTCATATGCTAGTAGGTGGTTGGCCCTCTGGCCACATTCCAGCTACTGGACTGCAAAGATCTTGTCCTTCCCATGTGCTAGATGAGACTTTCAGTGGGGATGGCACCAATCTAAATTCCTCTGTTCAGGGATCTCCAGGGGAAATTCTCCAGTAAAATGTTGGGGAACAAACACTTTGTGTCAATGACTGGATCACACCAACATGTCTACATTAACCACTGCATCATGTTCTAGGTGCTGGGAAAAATCAAAGAAAGCCTAAGGCCCAGACTTCCTGTGTTATAAAGAAAGTAGATGAAAACACTAAAGGAATCAATACTGACACACTACACTTCAACATGCTGAGGAAAGCGTTAACACTTATCCACCACATAACATGGGCCATAAGCTCTTCTTTCTACATGCTTTACAGATACAGGCTGACCAAGTAGATCCCAGTTTTGAACCTGCGAGCGGAGCCATTGTTCTATCTTGCTTGTCTATATTGTGATTAAGGGAGATGCAGAGACTGCACAATCAGCATTATATTAAATCATAGGGAAATAAAGTTATTTTTAAAAAGACCTGAATTATGTGTGCTTGTTTTGATTGCAAACTCCACACCTCTTGTGCTTATAAAATGGCAGGAAATAATCTTGCAAATGCTAGGAGATGCCATCTTAATTCCCATTAGAGTCAAGCTGGTTCTTCTAGAATCATGGGGTTTTGTGACACCGATCACAATTTTTCCCTCTGTAGCATCTATTCTGGCTAAGACTTCAGAGGATGATGTATGGAAGTGTCACACACCAGCTGAAGCACGGGCCATCAGCAGTCTGGCATGAAGGTGGGCAAAAGGGCAAATCTGTGTGTTGGAGGCCTCATCGATTTCACAAAAGCTTTTTGTTTTCTTAGTGTCACAGGCTAGTCATTTTTAGAAGTCATGCTGGATTTGTCTTAACACTGTGTTAGCTATACTTGGAGAAGTTTGGATTTAGTAAGGGAAATAGCAAGTTTGTAGGCAAAAGCATCTCCACTAAGTTGTCCCTGCTTAATGACAAGAAGAAATTGAAGGGATGTGTGGGAAGAAAGGGCATCATATTTAGGTCAGTTTGGAGGGGCAGGCTTGGTGATACAACACTGTTGGGTTAGTTGCATCTTTTGACTGGCTTCCTTGCATAGCAGCAATCAATAGGCTGATGACCGACAGACACAGAGCGCTTGACAAAGAAAAAAAAAGTTATCAATTCCCTACTAATAACATGCAGAAAAATATTTAATTTTATAATTAGTAACTACGTTCATTTTCTATTCATATGATTAATTTCAGAAAGAAAAATACAAGAGGCAAAAAGATTTTTAATCTGCTTTTTTGGCAATCATTCTCACTTGTGACTATCAGTTGAGATAGCTATTTTTCTTACTTTATAAATTGCCCACATATTAACTTGCAATTTATTTCTTTTCAATAGTTGGTTAAAGGTGCTTTGTTACCCCTGACTATGGACTATCTAGGCAGTTTTTAATGATAGCAGTTATAACACACCAGCTTTCTAAATGAAGAGATTTCAATTAAGATGAAACTTAGTCTTAAAGATGGAGAAACAGCCAAACATCTTGTTTGGAGACAATGCTGCTACATATAATTGAAAAATAATTGAAAATTTCCAGAAATTAACTACTTATGATCATATTTTGATTTATTCTGATTTGAAAATATAAAATTTCTTAATAACCTCTAGACAATTTAGAGATACCTTTCTCATATCTTTTTTTTTGGGGGGGGGAGACTAATGATTTTTTTTTTTTTTACAAACATTAATTCTTTTTCTTTTACTTAAATGGCCAAATTTCAGAGTATTTCCTCAAGTGAAAAAATTCATAAGATCCTATAAATTGCCATAGCACAAGGGCCTTGTAGACTAAATACTGTCTTTTGTTGGGGAAATTTAGAAAAAAGACTGTAGGGTATTTTATAAAACTTTCTAGAATGAGATCCTAAAGGACAACCTTTAAGTTAGTAATTTCTTGTTTGAGAAAAATACAGTCAGTCACTGGTCAAATTTGAAGCTTAATAATAATAATAATAATAATAATAATAATAATAAATTTTTAAGTATTCCATGCATACATAGGCATAACAACAAAATAAATAATAAATGCAAGTTTAAAATAAAACAAGTCTACTTTGGGCTAAAAAACCAGAGATTCTAGACAGAAAGGAAAGCAGACATACATGTGGTACATGTGGGGCAACGGGTCTTACACAATTTTTGATGTCCTTGACTACCAGTGGGACCCATTCAGAACTAAAACAAGAGTTCCTCTGTGGTGGGGAACCGAGTGCACTGACCTTTTTTGGCGAGGCTATTGTTGGGTTCATACTTCTCAATCAGTACTTGGACTTGCTCTTGTTTCAGAGGTGGATAAAGGATTTCATTTAGCCGGGGATCTCTCTGCTTAAGGTTGATAAAATCCATCATCTGATCGACCGTAAGGTATGGTTTGCTTTTGGCACCACTAAAAACAATTAAAAACCAAGAATTTACAATACTTTGCCACCAAGTCTAATCCATGCATTCATCTACAGGGAAGCAAAATTATGCCATACTTGAAAAACTTACACTATATTAAAATTCCTATCATGCTCTAAAAACATAGTGCTGCTCCACCATAATTTCCTTCAAATTGTCTTTTGTAATAAGCACCACAAAATCTCAATGTCTCTAAAAACTGTCAAATATCTAAGAAAATCTATAGTAGGAAAACACTGTATAGTATGTATATGTGTGTACTCTAAATTGAACAAGGTATTGATTGTTTTTTATTATAACACTAAAATTATGATTTAGTCATCAAACTCTAATATCCCACTTAATCATTTGAAGTTGTATTTATTACTCATTCAGTACTTTAAAAAGCAAACAACCTGCTTAGGCACATTTTTCATGAAAGTTATGGTTTCATAAAAGCTCATAACTCTCCAAAATAGCGTGATTCAAAATGCCCATTTTAATTTTATTGACAACCCAAAGTTCAATTGATAAATATTGCAGATGTTCAATAACTATTTTATGGCAATGAATACCATAAATCAGAGGTACACAATATACAACGCCATTGTGAGCAGGACCGTTTACCTAGCCTCTGTATTTTGTTTACCAATTTTGGATTAATTTTCTGTCATTATGTAGTAGATTTTAGTATATTAAGAAAGGTAAATTGCTACTTCTCATATGCCTCTACTTTTTGCTTTATTTGTTTCTCTTCTTGCCTTTCTTCAGTCTTCTAAAAGAAGTAATACCTATGTAATTTTATAATTTCTAATATAAAAGCAAATAATTTTCCAGCTAGGATTGCTCTTAGTAACTTAGAACTACTCCTCATTCATGAATATGATTCAGAGAGATCAAAGGAGTGGTTCCCAGTCTGAGATCTTTTTGTTACAAGAATGTATCCCCACTTAGCCAAGATGCTTCCTCCCTATTCTGTCTATACTCTTCAAACCTGAGCATACTAAAACAAGGACACCCAGAAATAAATCGTAGTAAACACCTATTCGTTAAGAGCAGTGGTTGCACCTTGAGATCAGAATATGTGATGGTGTCCAACAGATCACCCGGGAGCACTGCTTTTAGACATGGTATACAGCATCCTTCTACCGACTCTAGTACTGCTCAGAATCCTGCCCAAGACACCCTGAGTATCAATGCAAGCTGGAAAAGAAGCAGATTAAAATGTATCCTCTTACAATTCGGAAAAGATGTTATCAATTTCAGGTCGAGGGCAAAGATTGTTCAGGAAAACTCTGTACACGTCTGGAGTGAAGTCCTCCTGAGGTATTGAATCATTCTGGGAAATAAAAGAACAGGGTCAGCCAGTGGTCACTTTCCTTCCTTAGCTTCTTCCCTCCCCATTCTTTCTTCTTTCTCTCTCTCTTCCCTCTCTCCTTGTCTTCTTTCCCTCTCTTCTTCTTTTCTTTTTCTTTGCAGATCAAGTAAACATTCAGAACTTATCTAGCAGGCCAACTACATAGTTCACCTGGACGATGACATTGGGGTGTCAAAATCCTTACTTTCTGTTGTCTTGCTTATTTAAATTCAAGCTTAAGAATTTTCACCTACTAAATGGATGTTAAAGCAATTTCCTAAGTACATCTACTAAAAGAAGTTAGGCCTACGGAGGACAGTCTGTTTAGCAAGGCATTTTTAGTTTCTTTTTTTCTGGCTTGAATCTTTTTAAAAAAATTGTGTTAAAGTATACATAACATAAAATTTAAGTGTACAGAATGGTGGCATGAAATATACGTACATTGTCTAGCTACTTATTAGGTTTTCGAATGAATATTTCTTTGAAGGGATTACCCTGGAAACAGCAATTGTCTATTGAAAACAAATTCCAATTTTGTGCCATTTTTCTCAAACAATGTTCCTTCTGGTTTAAATAATCTAAGTTGTAAAACAGTTTTCCTAAGCAGGGCAGCACTAGTCCCTATTCTTCACTGATTGCTCATGGTCTCATTGTTTGGGAAGTAAGTCGGGATATAAAGGACTACTTCTATGGCTTGTGTTTTCTGTTTGGTTGGGTTGCCATGGAAACCGGAAGCATGTCTTCAACCCTTTGTTAGAAGGAAGGACATTTTTCAAGTAGTTTTCCTATGTCAGGTATGTGTTTACATGATTATTTTTATTTTTAAGCTCTTAAATCAAAGAAAACACCCTACCTTTTACCATATTTATGTTTTGAAATTTATTTTTATAGAAAATTTAAAAATCATTGTCTGAAATTGTACACTGCTTGCTAACATAAAAAAACAACAGCAAAAAACTTAGCTTACCACTTGGCACATAGCATAAAACCCATAATTGTGGAATGAATGAATGAATGATTAAATGAAGAAATCTTTCCTTTACTAAATTCACTTATAGAGAGGTGAAAACATTTATTTTCAAAATACAATTTTGAAAAACCAAACAACATATTGATCATTTTACATAGAGAGATACTTTATACCATCAGATTTAGTTTATACCATCTGGACAGCTGGAAGAAAATTTTGAAATCATAAGCAAATCCAAGAACAATGGGGAATTCTTATGGATTGTCTCATTGTTGATTTGTTACTCATCAAATGGGAACAAGTACAACCTGTAAAAAGGTTTCCAAAATTTTATTTATTTATTTATTATTTACATATTTATACTGGGGATTGAACCCAGGAGCATTCTACCTTCAAGCTACACCTCCAGCCCTAGTTTATTTTTATTTTGAAACAGAGTCTCCCTAAGTTGATGAGAGTCTTACTACCTGCTGAGGCTGTCCTAGAACCTGTGATCCTCCTGTCTCAGCCTCCCAACTACTGGGACTACAGGTGTGTGCCCCATAGCTGGTTTCATTTGATTTATAAGAAGAAAAAAATCCTGTTGGCTAGAGGATGCCACCCACTCTCTTAGAAACACATATCTCTTTATTTTATTTATGTTTTACTTTCGGTTTTTTTTTTTTGTTGTTGTTTGTTTGTTTTTTGTGGTACTGGGATTTATCACAGGGCCTTGTGTGTGGCAGGCAAGTGCTCTTTCACTGAGTATGTATCCAGCTCTTTTTATGTTTTATTTTGACATGGATATTGCTAAGTTGCTGAGACTGGCCTTGAGTTTGTGATCCTCCTGCCTCAGCCTCCAGAGTGGCTGAGATTACAGGCATGCACCTCCATGCCTGGCTCACACATCTTTTTAGATAGTTTTATTGATAGAGAGAAATGACCCTACCTACCCCACTCTGACTGTGAGACCCAAGGAAGAGAAGACTTAAAATGATTTGCACTGTAGGCCAACTCAAGTGCGTCCAGCGTTACTGGATTTTATAACCCCAAGAGTGCTCTCCTGCTTCCACTGCTGACCTGAGCTGACTTCACCTCTCGCAACCTCACCAAGCACACGCACTGATTGGCTGTTTTGGGGATATCATTCATCATCTTCTTCTCTTACCCACCTCTTTTTTCTTTCCTTCTTGTCTGGGAAGCCTTGCCTCTCCCTGGACTGGCTTTTGTCTTGCCTTTGTTCTCCCATAACACTTTGCTTGTCTTAGATTTCAACACTCCCTGAACTGTATTGTGCTCTCAGCCATACAATTCCCCCTCTTCCTTGCTAACCTGCAGTTGTACACAAGCTAGGACTTGTGTTTGGCTTGTAAACTGCTCTAATTCCAGGGTGTAACATGTATTAAGTACACATTAAATATTCACTAAGTGAATGAATATAATTTACAAGACTGGTGAAAATTGATAGTGAGGACTTATATTTTGAATTTCCTATCGAGCATCAGATTTACATATGATTACAGACACATAATTTCATAGAATATTATGCTTTACTAAAGTCCAACCATTGTTTATTTACCAGCTGTGAATTAGGATTTTCTATTAAAGTGCGCAGATTAATGATATAATTTGAATATGCCCATTATTTTCATTGCCTGTTCACTCTTAGCAAATGGAAAAATAAAATATTTTAGTCCACCTGATTTTCTTGATTTCATTTTTCTTTTGTTCAACTTCATGAAGACACCCAAAGTCTTTGGGGTTAGTGGGTGAAAATGGAAGAAAAAAATGTTTTCTAGAAAATAGTTAAAATAAATGAAGATCATTGAAAGCTAAAGTGGAAGGCTTTTGGGGAGATATACGGGGAACAGTTCTGGACAAATATCAATTCCTTACATTTTAAACAAGACTGACATTCGAAAAGCTCATTCACATACTTTATCCTCCCAGGAAAGCAGTAAGGTAAATGCTCCTGTTAGTCTTAGGATGATGGTTTGCATTTTCTCCTTCATACATTTCTAGATTTAAAAGTAATTATATGATGAACGCATATCTATCTAACATCCAAAATTGTGATACTAATTTACTGAATGAATAAATGACTAGATGCTAATGAATACAATCCACATGTAGATTTTTTTTCTTGACAAGTAGATTACTTCTTATTAAATTCAGAAATTTGGCCAGTTTTCAATATTTTTGTCAAAACTGTAAGTTAAAAGTTGAATTAGCCAAAGTCCCTGGAATAATTACAAATAAATCAGTTCTGATGTACTGAGTACTTAATGTGGCTTTAAAACAGAATTTTGGTATCAGTGATTTAAGAATCACAACTATAAAAATAATCATTTTAAGTTTTTATTTTTAATCATTTTAAGTTTCTATTTTTCTAAATCATTAAGTTTCTGTTTCATATTCAAGATGTGGGGCACAGCAAAAAGGCAATAAACTATAGTTATACAAAGAAGTTCTTTTATACATTTTATCTATAGTATTCCTCAGTAAAATATCCACTTGTCTTTAAGTCTCAAATAGTTTCCCTTTGAATTATACATATGTTCATCAACTACAGCAATCTTTGCTACTTAAAACAAATCATGAACTTGTTCCTTATCTTCCTGATTAAAAGGCCAATGCATAGGCCAATGTTACGGCAAGACTACAATACAATTCCAAATGTCACTGAGCTCCTTCTCCAGTTAATAAGCTTAAAATCAAGGGAATTCGGTACAAGTAAATTATTTTCAGCTCTCAGTTTATGGGCAGAGTGGTAATTTTCTGAGTATGTAAAGGTTTTCATAGGTCTCACTGGAAAATATGTTTGGATTATTAATTGAAGGACAGTAATTGCTTTGTTTCTCCTTTTAGACGCAGCACTACTTTTTAACAATTAGGATAACTGGAAGCTAGCAACTATAAGCTCCAAAGGAGTACCCTCTGAAGGGATGTGTTACTCCAGTGCCACATGCCAACCAGGATACAAATTCAAGTGTGTTAATTATCCTTAACAATGTGCACAAAGATAATGTTTAAAAAATTCCTACAGGATATCCACTGTGCTTCTGGTAATGTATCTATTTACAGAACACAATTAAATCTAGTTTCAATGATGGCTGGTTATGAAATAGGCTCCCATTTAAGCAGAACTATCTAACCTAACCATTTATATAATCTCTTCCTTGTGTGAAATGTTTAAAATTCCTCCTGTTAAATATCCAGAACTTTTTTTTTTTTTTTTTTGCTAATTAGTGGATATTTTCTACATCTATTTTCTGTAGATATGAAATCACCACTAGGATTTAACACTTAGTTTTGATGTGCTATTGGTAGTTCACAGAAATATTTATTACCCAGCTCAGAGCTGTCTTTGGTTTTTAGATTTTTAAAAACGCATTCTGAATCTACAAGTCCTCAAAGAAAATTATACTTTCCTATGAATAATGATCTTTCAAAACTATGATGAAGGTTGATTGTATTTTAAAAATATCTTCAGTTTGTTTTCACAAAACTGCCATTACATTTAATTTGCTAAGGATAACTTTTTCCCAATTTAAACATAACTCCTGCTATTTGAATCTCATTTTCCTTTTAAAGTGTCTCTAGTTGATATTGGTCTGAAAGTTTGAACCTATAAAGACTCAATTTATGTTTATTGACTGAATTGTGAGAATCCAATTGTTTAGAAAATTGCAATTTACAGAGAATTGATTGATGGATTTGGTTTTCTGGTTGGCTTCATTTTCTATCCTTTCTTTTCCTTAACTAGATGTGTAATACCAGGCTAAATTTTTTGATCATTGTTTTTCTTAACATATTATCCCAGAAAAGGTAAAATCAGAAGGGATTGCCACAGGTAAAAATCCTTTGCCATCGCTTTGTAAACCTGTCTCTCAGTCTTTCTCTTTGTGATGGAATGAGTGGTCTTTTCTCAGTTTCTCAAATCCAGTCAATTCTTTCCAGCCTCAGCACACAATGTTTTCATTTTCTGAAATGAACTTCCCTTCTTTTCAATAGCAGAATTCTGTTCTTCATCTTCTTTTCTTTTATTTCCCTTTTTTATGTGCTTTTCCCAATTTATGAGTATTTTTGTTGACGTGTTTATTGACTAGTTTTCTGAGAAGACTCTGTGGTCCTTGAAACTCTAAATGTCATGTTGCTTGCCACTATATTCTCAGTGCCTGTGGGCATGTGGCTAAGAGCTCAAGAAATATTTGTTGGGTCAATGGCAGGACTTTCATTGTTCTCCTACCTTAGAGCATCTAACAGAAGAGCAATGTAAGAAAATTCAATATTTTACTTTGCTTATTAAATTGAAAGTAGTCATGTTTTCTGGAGCCTTTGCAGCAACATCAGTCTTTTTTAATTTTTTTCTATGGCCTACTTAAGTTTTAAATAAACTCCACTTTTATTTTATTTTATTTTTTCAAAAAATATTCACAGTAAGAATTGGCTAATAAGTTTAATAACTAGCATACAGTGCTTTTCCGTTATTTAATCATGAGTTTAAGAATGGTTCTCAATTTTTTTCAATGCAACTTGAACACTACATGTGCGTTTCAAGAGGATCTTCAAGAGTTTCTTCTTCTAAAGATAGTTCTGTACTTAGGTGTTTACTTTTTGCTTAGATACTAGGATAAAAATAATTTGGAATAGAAAGGAGGGCTCTGCATATAGCATGAGAAAAAAAGGCTTATGCAATAGACTGTTCTTCCAAAAATGATGTTAATAAATCATTTTAGAGTCAGGAAAGGAATTGAAAAGAAGGGAATTTGTTTTCTTCTCAGTAGTTAATGTCTCTGGAGTGCCTTGTATGTGTCTGGCATTAAAAAAAAATATTACATTTTTATCCTTTCACCCAATTTACCACCTACAAGCAAGGTTCATCCCTCAGAACAAACTTTTTGAGCACAGCCCTGCAGAGTATTTATATTGTATTTATGAATAAGCACACATGAACCATTAATTATGCATGTAACTTACAAATTGTGTGTGTGGGGGGGTACTGGGGTTTGAACCCAGGGGCATTCTCCTCTGAGTTTTGTCCATAGCCCTTTTTATTTTTTATTTTGAAACAAGGTCTTACTAAGTTTCTGAGGCTGGCCACAATCCTGCAATCCTCCTATCTCAGCTTCCCAAGTCCTGTTATTATAAAATACGCCACCATGCTTGGCTTATAACTTACAAATTTTAAAACTAGAAATTAGTATTTTGGATATGTTCCTAAATAGAATGACTTCACACTATCATTAGCTGTTATCTCAAGAAACATTGAGAATGGGTTTATTTTAATGATAGATTTGAATACACATTGCAAATTGTCTTCTTGACAATGCTGACCTACTTTGGCTATTTTTTTTTTTTTAATATTACCTGACTGATCATGATTGATTTTTCCTGTGTGATGCTTGGGATCAAACTCATGAGCTCTTCCACCGAGCTATACCTTCAACTCTCCTTATTGATTTTTTTTTTTAATCTACAAAATGCAAGGGTCATTCTAGATGGAAATACTGGGGTTATGGCAATGAAAGGATATAACAGTGGCCTTACACGTCGCAAATATTCACAAATAAGTTATGAGCTTCATAATTTTATAAAACTATGTCTCAATAATATTTAGGTGATGTGTATTTGGTGTGAATTATTATGACCATCTTGCTATTATCGTAAGGGATCATGCTCACCCTTGATGATGGAAGACTACAAGCCTCTAGAGCGGTTTCAACTCGCTTTCGGTCTGCTGAAAACAAGCGGTATATGCTGTGAAGTAAAAACACACAAAAGAGAGATGTTTGAAGACATGCGGATCACAGCACTTACAGATGACTTCAACTCAAAATATCCCAGGGAATCAAATCTATTAATTATTCACCATTAACAAAAAGATGTCCATGCCCACATACATATACCTGCTTCTGTGTCCTGAAAGATCTATGGGGTGCTTTTCAAAAATTATGGTATCTACTATAAAATCAACATTCAGAGATAATGATGATGACCCAATTAAAAACTCTTGCATTAAATAACCTCTTATATTAAACACTGAAATAAACAACTTTCCCAATCTTGTCTCCTTGTTGCTCCCATTTCCCCAAACTTCTATGTTGTGTTAATAATAACAGTTAAACTTTTTTTGTTTTTAACTAACAGAAGCTCACTTGTAGCTTGTAAGTCAAAGGCTAAAGACCAAGTGCTTGGTGTGATCAGGCATGAGATTTTATACTGTTATTTAATAGAACCCATGAATCCAAATAATTATATTAATTTCTTCAGCACTTACATTCTGTTTTATAAAACCAGATGAGTGACCTAAATAGGCAACTACATCTTTACACCATATTAGCCAAAGATCTTAGCTGTCTGTTCCCTTTGACTGGTTTTGTGCTTTAGCTTTCTTTCTCTTCCTGCCCTGCTTCAACAAGATCCTTTTCTGGATCCTGTGGCATCTGAGTTTCCAAGCCTTTAAGGCTAGAGCCATCTTGGTAGAAAGAGACACTGAGGTCTCCCCCTTTGCACTCCTAGAATAGACGTGACTCTCAGATGGGTTCTGGGGTCTAGCCATGAGGAGCTCTTCCTACTCCTTCCATCCCTTTCCCGCTTGGCGACAGGAAAGCGAGGCCCCAGGGAAACGCTAGCGGAAACCAGCTGCTCTGATGTGAGCGAGACACAGGTGGACGGGTTACCACACATTTCCAGGCTCCCACTAGGGTGGCGGAGAAACAAAACAGAGCCATGGCATGGATTCAAATCTTTGAGAAAAGGAAAATGAATGATAGGAGGAGCCCACAAAGCTTACTTTTTGAGAGGAATGCGGCCTTCTGGAGTGACTTGCAGCTTAAGTTTAGTGTAGCTGTGAGGGAAGCAGAAAAACACATGTTTAATTTAAACACAAATACTTCTTGTGAAAGAATGAAATACATAGAAAAGAGCTCATGCCTAGGCTCAGTTTGCTGAATCTGCACAAACTGCACAAAGGAATCAAATCATCTCCCAGATCAATAAACAGACTATTGCCAGTTTAGTAGCATCCCGGAAGCCCCTCTCTCACCACCTTCCGGATCATATTCCCCAAAAGGAACAGTTATCTTGATGGTACACATCACAGAACATTGTGGCCTGTTTGATTCTTATGTAAGTGGAATCACACCCCTTTGTGTCTGGCTTCTTGATCTCAGCATTCTATCACTGATATCCATCATGTTTGTTTATAGTTTTAGATTATTCGTTTTCATTATTATTTTAATTTTGTGTGTATATGGTGTTGAGGATTGAATCTAGGGGTGCTATACCTCTGAGTTACACTTCCAGTCCTCTGTATTTTATTTATTTGGAAACAAGGTCTCATGGTTGTTGAGGCTGGCCTTGAACCTGGGACCCTCCCATCTTAGCCTCCCAAGTATCAGGATTATAGGTGTGTGCCACCATGTCCAGCCATTCTTATTATTATATGGGATTCCACTATATGAACATAACAACTGTATTAATCTCTTCAATTACTTATGGACACATAGATAGAGAGGTAGAGAAACAGAACTTTCAACCACTGCTCTTGAATGTGTAAATGGGAAATAATACTTCAGGAAATTAATGGTGTACTTTATGACCCAGAAATCCCACATCTAGGTGTATACACAACAGAAATGTTTACAATATGTTCACCCAAAGACATATTCTAGAATGTCTATAGCAGCTTTCATAAGAAGACACCTATCTGAATTAAACATTTGTAATACACAATGATTAGTTAACCAGTTTAAATAGACCACGCTATTTATCTCTATGTTCCCACCCACTAACATTGCCTGGAAGAACATGTTCTAGAAATGTTTGTTGTTTGAAAGATGGTAAGATCAAAATCAGGATAAAAAGTGGAGAGAGCCAGGTGTGGTGGCACATACTTGTAATCCCAGCATTTGGTAGGCTGAGACCGGAGGATCTGGTTTTGCAGCCAGCCTCAGCTACCTAGTGAGGCACTCCGCAACTTAGTGAGACTCGGTTTCAAAATAAAGAATAAAAAATAGGGCTGGGGGTATAGCTCAGAGGTAGAATGCCCCTGAGTTCTAATCCCCAGTTCCGCCAAAAAAAAAAAAAAAAAAAAGTGGAGAGAAAGAAAGGGTGGGGGCGGCGGCATGTAGGAAGGATCCTTCAGGTAACAAACTCAGGACAGGAGATGATCCAAAAAAAGCATTTAAAGGAAGACTTGTGAGGTACTGGCTAAAACTAAGAGGATTCATATAAGAGTAAAAAAAAAAAAAGTGGCTGAAGTATGAGGTCTGGAAGGATGGGTATGTCTTGCATAACAGGAGGGAAAAGAGAAAGCTATTCAGTAAAACAGAGGACCACCTATTAATTCTTCTGCTTGTGGTTTGGAGTTAGAGGTTTCTCAAGCTCCTAAATGACCACAGCTTCCAAAAGGAACAACCAGCTTTCCTCGTGGCTTGTCCAGCACAAGTCATGATTTCCCTCGGTCAGATAACTTTTAGAAAAGCTGTTGCAACTTTCAGAGTTCTTTGCAGATCTGTTTTGTTTCTCTTTCTCTCTCCTTCTGCGCCAGCTCCTTCTTCTACAGCCTTTCTCTTTTCTTACCAATCCTTGCTGTGATTGTCTGCAAGGGCTGGAATCAGAGAATTGGCCTATCAACTTAAGGAGGCAGGAAAGTTACTGTAGTATCCATCAGAGAGCTGGACTCAGGAGGAATGAGGAACACTTGCTGCTCATTCTCTTCCTCGGATGAATTCCAGAGGACATAGGCAGATGCAGATGCCGAAGCAGAGGGCTCTCTGAAATTAATAATTTCTAGTTCTGCGCACAGCTGCCAGCAGTTGGAAGTATCTTTTTATTGTGTGTCAAAGGCATTGACATTCAGGCAAGCTTAGCCCAGGCGTGACGCGGATGTGCGGTTTGGAGGAACGAACCATCTTTCTCGGAAGTCTTCCAACTCGGAACAGTGGAGGTATCAGTTCTCTAACAAATCCCAAAGGGAAATCTGTGTTTATCAATGTGAGAAGCCAGTGCAGCATAAACAAAAGACTCACAAAGGAGAGAGGAAACTGACTCAGAAGCAGCAGCAACACCCTTAGCAATAAAATTCAAGAGACTTACGCTTTTTCCAGAAATGCGTCCCTGGACATGTTTTGGGCCAGCAGGTTTGTTGCCAAACTGAAAACCTCATTTGTCCATTCCTGAAAAATGCGAATCACACTTGCATTAGTTCAAATATTGCACAGTTGTAAGACATGCTTTTAGCTCAGCTTCCAGGAAGACACATTAATCCAATTTGGATGCCAAAGGGTACCCTTTACCTTTTTTGCTTTTGGCACACACAAAAAAGAGAAAAGGCATAATTAAATTAAAATCCCTGAGTGACTAATCTTTTCCTAAGAAAATGTTCTTAACCTATAAGCGAAGTTTTTTTCTGCTTTTAAAAACCTCTACTGATGGAAAACTGCTACACTGCCTTCACTAAATAAATTTTTACAACTATTTTCCTTGAATTATAACTAGATTAATAGAAAAGTTTAATATAGAATAAATATATTTTCAATAGAATTGCAAATACAATCTTCCTATTTTATTACCTATGCCAAAGTAGTTATACTAGAGATCTTTAAGTGTTCCCTAAAGTTCTTTAAACTAATTGTAGTCCTGACGTCAAACAATAGGTAATCAATCCCCCCTCTCCATCCAAACCTATCAGTCCCTCACTAATATCCTAATCTTAATCCCTATTTCACACCGATCACCAGGGATATCACTTGGCTTCCAAGAAAGTGAAAAAGAACAAGTCTGTGAAAAATAGGTTGAATCTCCATTCTGGGTGGTAATTTAGAATGTATAAGAAATATTCCGGGGCCCATTTTTTTCTTTCCCTCTAAATGGAAACGACATGAGAGCTAATTAAGCATTTCATTTTGCTGATGTTGGTTTGGGTCTCTTTTCAATGAAATTCTATCTTGATATCTCATAATATTAATGAATTGCACTCTATCTCATTTTTTCAAATCTATTGATACCTGCTTTTGTGTTGTTGCTGTTGCACTGGGGATTGGAGTAGGAGTGCTCTACCACTTAGCTACATCCTCAGCTCTTTTTTTTTTTTTTAATTAATTATGATACAGGGTCTCACTATGTTGTGGAGGCTGGCTTCCAACTTGTGATCCTCCTGCCTCAGCCTTCCAAGTAGTTGTGATTAGAGGTATATACTACCCTGCTTGGATTAATATTTGCTTTATTTATAGACATGCTCCAATTTGGGGGTGCACATATCACGATTTAAAATTATTATGCCCTCTTGGTGAGTTGACCCCTTCATCAAAATATAATGATCTTCTTGGTCTCTTTTTACAATTTTTGACTTAAAATCTATTTTGTCTGACATGCATGTAGCCACTCTTGCTCTCCTTTGGTCTGCATTAACCTAGAGTATCTTTTATACCCTTTGCTCTCAGTTCGTGTATGTCCTTAAGGCTAAAGTGCGTCTCTGGTAGGTGCTCTATTATTGTACCTTGGTTTTTAAAATACAATCAGCTAGCTTGTGTCCTTTAATTGAATAGTTTATTCTATTTACATTGGTAGATAAGGATTTCTTCTGCCATTTTTCAATTATATTTACTATTTTATATGTAGTTTGCTCTTGTCTTTCAATCTTGCAGTCTTTTCTCTGTGTTTGTTGAGAAATCATGTCTTTTAGTTCAATGGCGTTGTCACCTAGTTTTGCTATTTTTACTGTCCATTTGCTAGTCTTGTGTGTGGTGTCTTTTTTATTGTAGTTTATTTTTTGCTTCTTGATTGAGAAGAGAACCATGTTTAGGAGTTAGAAGGGGCATAAAGTAGTTCAAGAGGAATTCCAAAAAAGAGAAGGAGTTGTAATAAGAAAGTAAACTTCAGGTCAGAGTATGATGAGCATTTAAAGTGTCATGTGTCTGAAGATAATTGAGCAAAAAAAAAAAAAAAATGTTACCACTAATGGCCTTTTGTTTTTAGAATGGGAGGTGAGAGGAGCCAGCATTAGGTTGGAGATTCTCTGATTGCCATGTTGAGGATGAATTTGAGGCTGAGAAACTAAAGAGGAAGAATTTAATTAGGAAGCTGCAATAGTCTAGGTAAGAAATGTTGAGGCTTTTAACTTTATTGATTGTTGGCAGAAAATTTTAAAAAGACAACACAGTATATGAAAGGAAAATAAAATTGACTACAAGAACAAACAAGAAATCAACTACATAACTTGGTAAACACACAGAAAAGCATTAGAATATTTTTAACAGCTTGAAAATAAATTTTCCACAAATTATATAAGTTTAAATGAGGAGTAGTAGTAACTACCGGTGCTGGTTTAAAAAATATGTATCTGGTATAATATTTTCTGAGGTAAGGGTTAAACTGCAGATATTTCTAGGTCCTTAACAACTTATATCAGTAAAATCATTTATAATTGAAGGCAATGTACAATTTTGTAAGTTTACATGGAGCCAATTCCATACCAGAAAAGGTACAATGAAGGAATTATAAAAATCTGGGGAAATTTAAGTTAGTCTGATATTTTAGTTTGAAAGCTAAGGCCTCCAATATATCCAGCCCAGTAGAAATAAAACGTGAACCACTTTTTTAATTTAGAATTTTCTATTAATAAATGAAAAGAAATGGATGAAACGAAATAATTATATTAAGATATCTTATTTAGCCCAATATTTCAAAAATAGTATTATGGGTTGCATGCACATCCTCATGCTCCAAAATGTAAAACTTTTTGAGCACCTCCATAGAACCAAAAGTGAAAAATTCACCTGACCTCACGTGACAGGTTGCATTCAAACTGTAGATATGCTAAAAATAGCGAAATAACCCCGGAGACTATTTGTATAAGGTGTTTATAAAGCATAAGTAAATTTTGCGTTTAAACTTGGGTCCCCTCCCCATGACTTCTCGTTATATATATCCAAGTATTACAACAATCAGAAAAAAAAAAAATCCAAGGCCAGAAGCACTTCTGGTCTCATGAATCTGAGATAAGAGATACTAAAACTGTATGAATTATGTAATCAATATAGAGATTTTTATATTCTTTGGATATGTTAAACATTTGAAATGCAGTGTAGATTGTATGCTTTATAGACTAAATTTTCAACAGCCACCCTTCAAGTGCTCCATAACCACATGCGGCTGTGGATACCTCGCTGGTCAGCACGTCTTCTAGATGCTTAGGTCTTTTCACCAGTCCTCCATAAAGCCAGCCAAAGGACAGCACCATCACTACCTTCACTGCACAGCCATAGCTAGCTCAGTAAGAAAGTAAAGCATAACTTATTTTCATCACATTCTCAGAATGTGACCATCTGAATTCCCAAGTGTGGAATGCCTAGAGTCCAATGGCTTCCAACAGTCTTGAGTCATGCATAAAGAAGGAAGCTGAAAGGTGAGCGTCCAAGCCAAGTCCCAGAGAAGGCAGCACGAGCTTCATTCCTCCACCTGAGATCACACCTCACGGTCGAGTTTTCTAATTAGTGAGAAGGCAGCTGGAGTTTGGAAATCCATGTTCCTGTTAATCTTAGTTGATGGCTGCCAGAAAGGGATGAGAAATCCTTAGGCACTGGTAGAAAGTGGGTTTCAGAATTCAGGAGGAAAAGCCAAGAAGGAGAAAGAGGGATTGCTGTTGGGAATGAAAGCCCACTGAGCTGTTATGTGTAAAAATGACAAAGGAATCAAAGTGAATATGGGCAGAGCCCTGGTAGAATCTGCTACAGCACAATAATTTGTATTTCAGGACTCCTGGGTACTAGAAGTAGCCTCCCTGCAAGCAGGGAGAATTGGTTTATGGTTTTTCTAGAGCAGCTCTTCTCAAATTGTCTCTTGTATAATCACTAGGGATCTTGTTAAAATGCAGATGTTGATTCAGTAGATCTGAGGAGGGGACAAAGATTCTGCATTTCCTAGAGTCCCCAAGTGAGGTCTGTGCAAGACTATCTCTTAAGTAGCAACCTGGAGAAAACTTGCAGGATTGACTAAAAGTTAGTTAGAAACATAGGATTTTGGCCTCCACACCACATCTGCTGACACAGAACCTGAACTTTCCAAGGAAACTTTAAATTTTATATGCATATTAAATTTTGAGCATCTTGTTGGACCAGGGATAGCATTTTAGGTAGCAAGATGTTCCAAGATTTGGTTTAGGAAGCATTATTCCAGTCTTTGTTTAATCCCTTCTCAAACAAATAAAGGAGTTATTTTAGCTATTAGTTTTTGCATGACTCAAAAGACTTTTAGCTGTATTAAGAAAAATATGGCTAAAGAGATATGACTGGAAAAGCTTAATGCAACTTCAGTTTTTCATGAAATTACAAAATGCGCTTTGCTGCAGGGTAGCTGTCAGATCCTACTGTGGCAGTATTTTCATAGATCTAGTGCTGAGCCTTGGATAGTATGGCATTGGAAGAACAGCTTTTTATTTAATCTAGGATTAAATAAAGCAAGTCTTGGATTATCTTTTCTGCTTTCAGAAACAAAGTTTTTGATAAAGGTCTGATTGTCACTCGGCTAGGGTCAGCCACTGCTATTTAAACCCTAAAGCTTCTTAAGGGAGGTTTTCTGCTTTCTGATCAATCTCTTCTCACGAAGGGGGCACTAGAGACCCTCACTAGAGAATATGAATCTCGATAGCAACTTCCATGACATTCAGCTGGAGTTTAAATGTTCATGCTTGTATATTAGTCTGCCATGTTATTTCCTTACCTCCTTTCTCTTTAATTACTCAGATGCCAGTCTTGACACCATTGAAGATACCAAGTTTTCTTACCATGTCACAAAATGTTTTTTTGTTTGTTTTATTATTGAAGATTGAATCCAGAGCATTCTACCTCCAAGATACACCCTCAGCCCTATTTTACTTTTTAGTTTGAAATAGGGTCATGCTAAGTTGCTGAGGCTGTCCTTGAACCTACAATCCTCCTGTCTCTGCCTCCCAAGTACTGGGATTACAAGCATATTTTTATTTCTAATGCTATTTAAGTTCTTACATTCTCATGGCACCGAATTTATGTATTTGCTTCATACCACTAACAATTGTTTCACAATTATCAAATTACTCTTATAGCTATCATTTGAATGCTTCCTATATTCTGAGCGGGCTCTTTGCATGCAATAACTCTCCTAACACTTTTCTAAGAAGTAGGTGGTTATTTTCCTTATTTTATAGTTGAGGATTCAATAGTTTCAAAGCACTTAAGGAAACTTCTTTATATCCTCAGTACTAATACATGTCACATTCTGGAATTAGATGACCAGGATTCCAAACCTGATCTCTTATATACTACACTCGCCATCATTTTGTTCTAGAAAATTTGAGAATAGCTTATCCATGCAGTTAAACAAAATAAATTAGATAAATAAATCCACATAACTGTACTCTACCTCCAACTGAGTTAGCACTTGCTATGGGCCAAGCACTGTTTCAAGCATTTTGCAAATAATTACCTCATTTTACCTTCACAAACTGGCCTATGAGGTATATATTATTTCCATCCCACTGTATAGATGAGAAAGGTGAGGCACCTTTGAGAAAAAGTCAGAGCTATTCAATAAATGTCATAAGGTCACACAGCTAGTATGGGCATGCCTGGGATTTGAGTCTGGGTTTTCCTCTTGAGTTGGAATACTTCTCAGCTACCCGATGATGATGAAGTACACAAAGTAGAAGAAAAATGAGAAAGGATGGCATGAGAAAGGGGTGAGGTCAGATGCAAACTGAGAGTCTAAGTCTTGGAGTTCTGATAGAGGAGGTTGCCAATTCACCTCAAAACGGCTTCAGCCAATGTAAAGAGAAAGATTCAATCACAACATGGTTTGCAGTTGCCCTTGATCCAAATGCCAGTCACACAGCAGGTCCATCCTGTCCCCAGTTCTGAGAACAGAGAGAAATTTCTCCCTGTGGTAATTCAAATGATGACCAAGAGGGGATTGCAGACAGAGAGCAGCTTCTGGAAGAACTGCCAGAAGGGAATACAGCGAAGGGTCCTCAGCTCATTCATGTCTGTTGGTTCTGAGTGCCTCGCTCGCTTAACAAAGTGGAAGGGGTGCTCTGAATGTGTACTGCTGGTGTATGAGATCTTGTACTTCCTACATTATCTAAAACCTTTTCTATTATCAGACATTCAGAAAAGTCTTTGCCAATCTAATGAATGCAGTGCAGAATCCTGTACTGTCTTAAGTAATACTCCAATTTACCAACCTAGTTGAGGATCATTTGATAATTTGGGGCTGCTCTGCTTTTTTCTTTTCTGAAGATTTCCTGTTTGTATTCTCAACCTATTTTTCATTTAAAGTGAGTAGGGATTTTTGTTTGTTTGAGCTCAAACACACACCAGCTTCAGAATGAATCCTGTTAGTAGAAATGGCTTCCAGGGCATCCTGGCTTTAGCTGGAGTCACAGAAAAGGCAATATGTTTAGCTTTCCAAAATATATATTCATTTGAAGAGTTATTTGAGAAAATGAAAATATACTAAATGGCTGTGTTTTATGTATATATATGACTTTTAGTATATTTTCATAAACATATATATTTAGTATATATGTATAATTGTGGGTCAGTGGTTACTGCCATAAAGTAAAAGGAATAACAAACGGTAATGTTCTGAGAGCAGATATTTCCAAGGAGCCCAATTTGGAAGCCTTTATTTACTGTGTATGTAAATATACGTGTCCATGTGTGTTTGTTGGGGTTTTGATCCAGGGACATTCTACCTCCAAGTCACACACTCATCCTTTTCTATTTATTTGTTTATTTGTATTTTTTTTTCTTTGCGGTACTAGGTATTGAACTCAGGGGCATTCTACCTCCGAGCTACACCCCCAACCCTATTTTTTATTCTTTATTTTGAAACCAGGTCTCACTAAGTTGTGGAGTGCCTCACTAGGTAGCTGAGGTTGGCCTCGAACCCGGATCCTCCGGTCTCAGCCTCCCAAATGCTGGGATTACAAGCGTGCGCCACCACGCCTGGCTTATTTATTTATATTTTGAAATAGGATCTCACTAAGTTGTTGAGGGTTTTGTGAAGTTGCTGAGGCTGGCCTCGAACCTGCAATCCTCCTGTCTCTGCCTCTCAAGTCCTGGGATTAAAAGTGTTCATCACCATGCCTGGCTCAGATTATGTTTTTAATAGATTTTATTTTTTAAAGCAGTTTTAGGTTCTCAGCAAAATTAAGTGGAGAGTACAGAGATTTTACATATATACCCTACCCCCAACACATGCATAACTTCCAATATCCCCCACTAGAATGGTATATTTGTTATAATCAATCCAATTGATCTATATGGAAATATCATTATTACTCAGAATCTGTAACTTACATTAGGGTTGACTTTTTGATGTTATATTTACTATGAGTTTGGACAAATCAATGATGATATATATCTATTTTACTGTACCATATAGACTAGTTCCATTGCCATGAAAATCCTCTGTGCAAAGGGGAGGTAGGGGGAAGGAAACAGAACAAATTATGTTCTGTGCATATATGAAAGAATCTCTATGAATCTTACTATAGTGTACAATTATAATGCACTGATAATTTTTTTTACAAAGTTCTCCGTGTTCCATTCATTTAGTTAATTCCTAAAAGTAACTTTAAATATGTAAAATTTAAAATCAGGTATTTTAATATATGTGGGACATAAAAGGTCCTATTTTAATGCTTTTATTAATATTCTATTTATTGGAAAGTTCCTAATGCTGTCATTGATAAAGGTGTCCCTCTCATTGTCTCTCAGTATGTGTGTGGTGGTCTGGGATTTGGGTAGGGAGGAACGCAAGTGTGACTCATTCAGAGCTGCCCTGCCTGGCTGAGCACGGTTCTCTCGTCTCCTGGCACACATCAGAATTCATCCTGCTGAACATTTGTCTTCATAATGCAGCAAAGAATCTTTTCATGGTGAAAGATGGTATATGAACTGCAAAGCTTTTTGTTAAAAGTCAGAAAGAACTGTCTGAAAAGCCACTGCTTTCATGATACATACAGAACATGCAGAATTTCAGCAGTTTCTGGCTTGTTTCTCTGTATTAGGTAGCAGTCAAAGTGTCTGAAGTCAAAATGCTCTCATTCTCATACTCAGAAATGGTAGTTGACCATTCCCCTCCCCAAAAGAAAAAAAGAAGCCAAACATTAGGAACAACAACAATGAAAATCCCAAGGAGGAAGCATAGTAGGAGCCAATTCTATCACTACTGGGATACCAGTCTATCACACCACTCAAATGGTGCAGTGTCAAGGATGGGTGAGTAACCCTTTTCAGATCATGTGATTCAAATATATTTCCTTATGCTACAGTTGAGAAAAGCACAACTAAGCTAAAACAGGAGATTTTATCAAGGAGAGTGGATTATTGTTTATTGTATTTAAAGGAAAAACTAGACACTACAAGAAGAGAATGCATTAATAATACAAGACGGAGGGGAATCTGGAGCTGCAAGTCAGGAGACTTCCTCACTGCTTTCCCACTAAGCTCTCTTCCTGACCCACAGGAGTCTTTCCCTACTGATGGGGTCTTCTCCAGGGACACCAACTGTACCAACAGTTGTCACATATGGTGTTTTCTGCTTTCAGAGAGTCTGACCAATTTCCTCACTTCCAGTGTGAAGAATTCTGGGAATGATTGGATGGGTCTACCTGTAGGAATCAAGGCAGATAGGAGCCCAGCAGTGTCCATGAGAATCAAATCACTGGAACTAGGAGAGAAGCAGTGTGTGGAAGGATGTAAGGGTGTAGAAAACACTAGATGTTCTCTAACAGGTGCTCCGTGGAAAGGCAGACTGAAGAAAAGGATGTGTGTCACCTCGTAACTCGGGTGAGATCTCATGGTTCTGTGTCTTATTCTTTTTATAAAAGAGGCAATACATTCATACTGATTGAGTTGAACTGATTGCATTAGTGCAATTTTTTATTTATAAAAATACTTTTTAAAATAAATTTATATTTTAATATTAACCTATGTCTCTCCTATAGTTACAAATTTCTATCACCCTTCTTGGCTACAGGTTTGGAGGAGCTATTATACAGGTTTGGAAGTTTCCTATTATAATGTGAACTGTGCTGGAATAGGGTACAAAATCTAGGAACGCTGGTTGTAAATGGGGCTGAGAGAGCTCACCAATTAATAGAGTACAGAAGCTTTAGTGTTATGGCTTAGGACATCTACACTGGCTACAAAGACATGCTTTATTTTACCTTTGGGGCTATATTCTGAAGAATTGTTGCCAAATTATTTTTCCCCAGATAAGTGAAGCAGTACCGTGTCAGGTGGTTAAGGAAGTATTTGCATGCCGGAAAACGCAGTGTAGGAGATTCACATGTGCAAGGACCCATGTTTTTGCTACTTTTGACAGGTGACAGGTCTAGTATGTCTCTAGTCTTCTTAACATGTGTTCCTCTGCCAAATAGGAAAAGCTTAATGTCGTGGAATAAAATTGAAGTGATCTTTAGAAGAATGCTTCAAAGGGAAAAAAATAAAGCCCCTTGCAAGGGCTTTAGATGTGGTTTGCCCCTTCTGAAACTCATGTTGAAATTAAACTACTACTGTGGGGGTGTTGGGAGATGGGCCATTACAGAGCAATTAAGTCACCAGAAAGAATATCTGGGGACTGGGCTAATTCTTGTGATAGTGAGTGAGTTTTCATTCTCCTGGGACTGAATTAGTTACTGTGAGGGCAAGTTATTATAAAGCGAGGTCACCCCTCCCTCATGTTCTGTGTCTTCTGCATATGCCTCCTTAGTCTTTGGTGTTTCTGTTATTTTATGTCACAGCACAAGGCCCTGGTGGGACTACCCAAATTTGGATGTTCAGCCTTTAGGAACTCTTAAAATAAATAAACTTCTTTCCTTTACTAAGTACCCAGTCTCAGGTATTCTGTTACAGCAACAAAAAATGAACCAAGACTCTCTCTGAAAGAACAATATCCTAGGCAGAATAGAAGAAAAAAAATATGTTTGCTTTGGTTGTAGTTTTCACAGTAAGAGGTCTGTAGCTTTGTCATTATGAGCCTCAAGTTCATTTTTAGCATCAGCTGGGGAGACCTCCTCCCAGCTAGTTTCCTGAGTCATTGCTCATTTATACAACTGAGAAAATGTTCATTGAGTGTTCACGTGAGAATCCCCCTGCCACCAAATCTTCATTACTGTGGCTTTCACATAAATCTCACATATCCTTGGAATGGTGGCCTCCAGCAGTTGCATGTCATGTTTATAAAAATGCTCGCTATTATGTCTTCTACCAGTAGCAGTCTCAATGTTAATTATTACCTCCTTTGTCTCTGCCTTGGTGCTGTGACTCTAGACAATAAATGCATGTAAGCAGGTTCTGTCATTATAACTGATATCACCGCTAGTTTTTTTTTTTTTTGTAATGCGATTCTATTTGAGATCAATTTTTTTTTTTAAAAAAAAAGATTGTTAAAGAATAAATAAAC
>PVLC010009742.1:0-23169 GCA_004027655.1 Graphiurus murinus
AAAAATCTGTCGGTTTATCATTTGAGCATTTTTCATGAGCTGAATTAAATTTTGTCCATTTTAGTATGAATGAACATGAATTTGAAATCAGTGGTTTCTGGATTAGCAAGGTTTTACTTAGACAATAAAGGCAGAGAGTAAAAGTATTTTAATGAGAAATGTGTACATGTATGCCTTTATCAGCTTGTACCTAACAAAGATGTATGATTACAATGCACCAATTAAAAAAATAAAATTAAAAAAGTATTTTATGTTATTAATTAAAGATTTGCTAGGTGGCATTCAATATTCCAACCTTAATGTAAATATGTCATGCATATTTTAACAAGATACAGTTATAGCTGAGAAAACATTTGTAAAGCCAGCTAAATTTTAGGCTAGATGGTGAGTTTGTTTGTTTGTTTGTTTGTTTGTTTGGGGTGTGTGTGTGTGTGTGTGTGTGTGTGTGTGTGTGTGTGTGTGTTTACTGCAGATTGAATCCAGGGGCATTCTAGCTCCAAGTTACACCCCCAGCCATTTTTATTTTTTATTTTGAAACAGGGTCTCACTAAGTGGCTGAGGGCCTCACTAGGTTGCTGAGGCTGACCTCGAACCTGTGATCCTCCTGTCTCAGCCTCCCAAGTACTGGGATTACAGGCATGTCACTGTGTTGGACTGTGAGTGGGGTTTTGATGAACACTCTAGTGTGTGCCATTATTCATCCCTGACGATAAAAAACTAAATAGAAGGCCCCACCTTTCCTGGGTTGGGGAAGCATAGAAGAGAAAGCCTTGTCTTCCACATGTGCACAGCTGAGTTTTCCTCCTAGTTGTACAATGGTCGCATGTTACTTTAAGCACAGGAAGGAACATTCTCCAGCCTTCCCTGAAAACCTTGTGACCTGGGGCTGAGAGTAAGAAAACCTGTCTCTTCTTTCGGCTCTTTTTAGATGAATATCTGCTGATAAGCATTGTTGAAGTATTTCAGAAGATGATAATATTAAGTTCCAATTTCTGACATCAAGGCCTAAAGTCTTGATACTGTGAATGATTTGCACAGTGTCTTGTCTAAGACTCCATTTAGGGAAATTCTGGGAAAACTTAGGTTCATACTGAAGTTCTGATGATAGTGCTGATTAAACTGTGGCAAATCTTAATTGAAAAAATTAGCTGGAGGATTTGCTTGAGTGTCTCAGCCATGTGAAGTATTCTGGCACTCAATGAATTTTCACAAAAATGAAAAAGTGGAGTGGCAAATAAAGACTTCAGGAACGAAACTACACAGGGTCTCGTTGTGCGTTGAGAAGACACTCTTTGGCTGGGAAGGAGAGTGTCAGTTCCAAATCATTATATAGATTCAATGTAATTCTGTTAAGAATTGCAATGGAATTAGGTAGATTGGTTGTAAAATTGATCTGGAAAAGGAAACTAATGAAGAGAAGTTTGGAAAAATCGTGTTAGTGACATTCTGTAATACAAATGCACATGAAATTAAAATGCTGTGGTGGTGCTGCAGGGATGATGGATAACTGGATAAAACAGAATAAAGGGTGTGGCAGCAGATTCTCGTGTGTGGAAAAGGCGGCCTCGGGTAAGAGTTTATCATTGCCAATTATGAAGTTAAGATATTTTGGTCAATGAATAACGCGGGAGGTGGATATCCATTTTGAAAGGAAAAACAATTTCAACCCTGCTTTACATCTTGCACAGGAAGGAAATCAGAGAGAGCTAAAATAACAGCAAACAAAGAGGGAAAAGGGGTAGTGTTGAATATAAACTTAAAAAATATTCGAATGCGAAGAATTTTCTAAGATAAATAATAATCCAGAAGCCATAAAGCACAAGATTGCCAGAATGAACAAAATTTTGTTGGCAAACCCGATAAAAAATTTTTTGAGCCAGGCGTGATGTTTCATGCTTGTAATCCCAGTACTTGGGAGGCTGAGACAGGAGGATTGAAGGTTCAAGGCTAACTTCAACAACTTAGTGAGGCCCTCAGCAACTTAGTGAGACTCTGTTTCAAAATAAATAATAAAATAGGGCTGAGGATGTATATCATAGATAGATGCCCTGGCTTCAATCCTCAGCATCACCAAAAAAAAAAAAGCAATAAGGAAAATATACAGAATTGAACTCTGAGAGTGGAAAGGGTTGGAAAGGCCTTCCTAACACAATAGTGAAAGTAGCAAGACACTGAGCATCTTCTCAGAGGGAAGGAAGAGCGTGGGTTTTAAGGAATTTGTGAAAAATAAAGACGCTGTAAATTGACCTTTATTAAGGGATCAGGATTTGCTTTTCAGTCATTCAGAACTGTTTGAATTCAGCCATCATTAGTTCAGGACAGGTGGGATGGGCTCTGGATGGTGCAGTTAGGAGTACTGCTCCTGCCAGGTGCTAAGTGAGAGCCCCGGCCCATCCTTTATATGCTGCTCTTCATTTGCATACATTGCTAATGATTTGGGAGGCAGTTAGAAATACTGGTAGCACAGGATTGTTAAAGATAAAAAGATAGGAATGGATAATCTTTAGTTCAGTATCAAGTGCTCAATAAGTGTTGCCTAATATAATCATGTTCATCTTTTTGAGGGGAGGGGGTACCGGGGATTGAACCCAAGGGAATTCTACCTCCAAGCTACACCTCCAGCCTTTTTTAAACCTTTTTGTGGTTTTGAAACAGGGTCTCGCTAGGTCGAGAGTCTTGTAGGTTGTTGAGGCTGTCCTCAAACCTGCGCCCCTCCCGTCTCAGCCTCCCAAGTACTGGGTTTAAAGATGTGTGCTCTTTCGTCTTATGTTGAGCAAAAGATCAAAAGGCTTTTCTCGGTGTTGGAGTCAGGAGTGATTTCAGTCAATCACTTAATCTTCGTGGCTTCAGTTCCTTTGTTTGTAAAAATGCAGGAATCACAGATGAAAGAGCTGGCATAATTATTCAGTGAATTTATATTTGGAAAGGACTTTTACTCGGAACATGTGTGACATGTGGCAAATGTCATGTAAGTGGTCAAACGCTCACCACACATATTTGTACCCATGGAGAGTTTGTGCTTACTCATGCCAGGATGAGTATGGGGTAGACATAAGAAAGGTTGATTTGTTTTTTTTAAAAAAGGCGAATGGTCGTTTTTATTTCTTTTGCAAATAAGTATCATAAGTTAGAGCAGGTTAAACCGAAGGTGGGTGAGTGTTCTTGTAAAAAGTGTGTTCTGAGTGCGTCCTAGAATCCCTGGAGTGCTGAGACCACACAAAGCCACGTCTTTTTCCCAAGAACCGTCAATCCAATCCTGTGCTCCCTCCGGAGGGAGCCTGTGTGTTGAAGCCTGCCGATTCCGATTCGACATGTGGACAGTCTCTTGCTGATAATGATGTAAGACAGCGGTTGCAAATTCTGTGTGCTTCTCTTTTATTTTTTAATGCTTTTTTGGGGTGCACTGTAATTTCACATCATCACGTAGTTCAGAGCAATAGGGACGTACATGAACATCGTTGCTCTTGATCTCATGCAAGCAGAAACCGACCACTTTTAATCCTTTTGGGGAATGCAAATCTGTAGTGTCGCTTTTGAAAATTCTTTATCATCAGAGGTCCAGAGATTGGAAAAAGGGATTTATTTTCAGAAAGTGCAGAGTGTGAGGTGTTTTGTTTGACCAAAAGGCTAGAGAGGACACTGGGGAAGGCGAGCTGGTATGCTCAGGAAATGAAATGTACCCAGCTTATTTTAGTCTGTCTACTTTGCAAATCTGTGTCATGGAATGCTGTAGTGCTTAATGAAGGCAATTAAATGTAATTTGAAGACAAATTTTTCTCTGTAGTGGTGACACAGCTCGTTATCAATTTGGATTATCAATATAGTGTGAAGACTGAATTGGTAGTCTGACTGATGAAATGGAGCTGTGACTCAAATGCCAGGTATTAATTTTAAAAAAGCCAGCATTGGGCAATACGGCAGGCCTGACTGAGCTTATGTGGGTTTATAGGGTGGGGAGAAATGGATGGACTTCAGAGGCAGCATTGGCCTTTGGAGAGAAAGACAAGAGTCGTGTCAGGAAGCTGAGTCAAGAGGAAGCCCGAGGTACCCAGGGCCAGTTGACTCATCAGTCTAAGTCTGTGGAGTTGGTTCTTTTTAGAATAAGATGCAGCATTTAGTGGTGAATTCAAAAGAGTTCAGAGCTACATGGATTATTGAAGTCTTTCTCTCATACGTCGTGGGAAGGAGCCTTGTAAAAATGGAGTTATCTAGAGACTTATTTTCTAAGAAGTACATCTATCAATGGGATATATACTTACTGATGTCGGCATTCAGTATGGAGATAGATATAAAGAACTCAGCTTTTTGCGAGATCCTCAGCCAGTGGGGGAAGATGGCTCAATAACGTCACACTCATCCATGCTTTGCGTTTTGTAAATAGTCCCACATTTGAAGAATTATATTCTAAGTTCATCCCCATCAGCAATCATTGGATCTGGCCTTAGTTCTTGGTATGTGAAATAACTTCTAACAAAGTATTTTAATGATCCAATGCCATTTTTTTAAAAAATCTGCCTTGTCCTAGAAGTAGCAGCCTGTGACCAGACTATAGACAGAATGATACTCCTTAGACGTTATTCATACATGTGAACGTGGCGTGGGCCACTTCTCGCCTGCTTGGCCTTTCCTGGAGTTCAGCATTCACGACCAGCAGAAAAGGAGAGAGAGGTCTAACTCCTATTACCGTGGTTTAGGAGTGAAAGACAAATTCTGTTGACAATAGTTTTGCTTTTAGGGGTGCCAGATTTAGCCAATAAAAATATAGAATGTTTAATTAAATCTTAGATAAACCATGAAAAAAATTGATATCCATATCATTGAGGGCAAAGTTACACTAAAAATGTACCAGTTATTTATCTGGAACTTAAAATTTAGTAGTGGATATATGCTATTTTATCTATTTATTTCTGAGGTATATTCAGGTTATTTGGGGAAAAGAGGATATTTTTCTTTTTTTTTTTGCGGTATTGGGGATTGAACTCAGGGGCGTTCTACCTCTGAGCTATACCCCCAGCCCTATTTTTTATTCTTTATTTTGAAACTGAGTCTCACTAAGTTGCGGAGTGCCTCACTAGGTAGCTGAGGCTGGCTGCGAACCCTGATCCTCGGGTCTCAGCCTCCCGAATGCTGGGATTACAAGCATGCACCACCACGCCCGGCTCGAGGGTATGTTATTAAATAGACAAAATATTAAGTGACCGTATTGGGGGTGTAGCTCGGTATGAGAACAGCTGTCTGGCTGTCATTTGGATGCATAATTAACTGACTGTGTTGGTGAATTATTTTGACTTAGAACCCTAGTTTACTTTCAGAAACAGAGCAGAAATGAGTTTTACGCACAGCCTAGGTGCGGCTGCAATACTGCATATATGGCACATATGAGTGGACATATGAAGCTTTATTTCCAAAAGGACTTTGATGTGATCTGGAATTCAAATAGTGTATGTCTGTGTTCTTACTAGTGGTGGAACAGATCCCGGTGGTAACATTATTAAACCAGTATTTTTGCCACAGGGGAATAAAACCCATATTTGGGTAGCAGGTGGATAATTAATTTCAAGGCTGTTACAGTTTGAACCTAACACAGGTTTTTATCTTCTTTTTTATACTGTAGAAAAAGGGATGCTTTTCGCCCACAGTTAATGCGTATGTATTTTTGTGGAATGCAATATCTCCCTAATTGAACAGAAGCAGGAGGGTCTGGGAATGACTGGGACTTGGCAAACATCAGTGAAACAGCAGACATCTCGTAAGGACATTTGTTAGAAATGAGGGGCCGCCTATTACCTTTCAAAGTGACCAAATCACAGTAACTGCACCACGTGGAGAGGAGAGAATGTGACGGGGCCCAAAGTAAGTTATACTCGTTGTAGGAATTGTGATACAGCCGGTGGTTTCCATGGCCACCATTTGGTCTAATTGTGATCCATTAGTAGCAACAAGAATTGGATGGCGCAAGTCATTTAGTTAATTAAACAGAAACGTAGGCTCTGCCAAAAGAATTATTTAGATGAAATTAGCTTCCCCAGGAATCCACGTGTGAATTGCATTAGTGCTCTGAGTGTGTTGGGGTAGGGGGAGATTCCAAACAATTGTGCATTCCAATTGTGCTTCTCCTCGTCTGCTGTAGGACTATTTTGTTTATTTATTTTGCATGTGCTATTTAGACCAGGACAATACGCGATATTTCATGTGGAGGGAGGTGGTACCTCATCGAAGTTGCAGAAAATGATGAAAGCATGGTTTCTGATCAAATATTGAGATTGGTGAAAGTAGGAGCTTGTCATGGAAGAAATGGACAGAGGCGTGGGCAAGGGTGTCCAGCTACGCTGTGTGGTCACTGAATGGAGATGTCGTGAGGTCACCGAAATCCAGGTGTGTTTTTCAGGAGGTGGACGGATTTCAGATGTATTTATTTGGTCATTCAAGAAGTATTTACTCAGCTCCTATTGTAGAAAAGTGTGAGTGAATGTCTTGCCATGAATATTCTGTTTGTATCGGGCCACCGTGCCTTGCTGCCATGCCGTGTATGAAGTCACGTGGTCCTCAAGTTTGTCCCAGGTATCAAGTGCTGCATCCAATGTGAGGAGACAATAGTGAGTGAAATCGATGTGGTTCCTCTGTTTAAGGCGCCACAGTATCGGAGGCAGCAGGGTGTGTGGAGATGTGTTTGGAGAGGCTAGAGGGGAATCTGGCCTGGAGGTTCAAGTGTATCAAAACAGGGGAGTTGTTTTCTGATGGGATTCCCTCTTCCAATCTGGTATGAGTTTGATGATGGTTGAGGAGACTGAGTCTTAATCGGTTACAACAGATGAAGCCAATTGTGTGTTGATACGTGTCCATTACCCATTGCACGCGAGTGGAGTTTAGCCCTGAAGGTGCTAGTAATTGTTTTCACAGCATGATTACAATCTGCAAGGCCAAGTTCTACAAGATTGGCAGGAGTCCAGCGTATAGGGAAAAGCAAATTATCTGAAAGAGCATTGTAGAAAATGATCTAAATAGGTATGTTCGGCTCCAATGAAGACCTCAGGTTGGGTCCTGTTCTGAGGTTCAAAGCACAGTGATTTTATCAGAATGTGTTGGTACAAGTTATTTTGATTCTTCTTTGTGTAGAATATAGAGAATAATTTTTATCAGGGTTTTATTGAAGATTATATACAAGAATGAGAAGAAAGACATTGAAACAAGGATGTAGAAGGTAAGGTGATTCTGATGAAGCAAAATAAAGGATGTTGGGTGGAGATGTGGTTCAGGATTTTCAGGCAGGTGAGTATGGGGCATGCCACAGTGTGTACAGGGGCTAAGTATCTGAAGTCAGATTGTACAAAGGAGAGTGTAATTGAGATCAGTTACATGTGTGTAGATATTGAAGTATACGATAATGTATGTAGTATGCTAGAACAGGGTGTTGGCTGCACAAATTTAGTTATTACGTGTGATAATTGATGAAACGAGCCACTTTTTAGTTTGTGAAAGTATTTAATGAGAAATATGGGATGTATGTAATTTGGGATCTGAAATCTTTTAGGGGCTTAATCAATAGTAATTTTTATTAGAAATCTTAATGTAGGTAATATTTGTAGCAATTCTACCTTGTATTTTCAAAGTTTGACTGGCAATGATGGAATTAGTGGAAAAGAGGGTAAAATGTAATTAAAAAGCAAGGCAACTAGTACACAGGTGAAGGGAGGAAGCAGCTGGTTCCCTGGGTCTGTTTTTTCTAAGGCTTTCTTTGGACAGTGCAGTTTGGAATGGGAAGGTTTTATAATAGGAATGTTGGTTTGCTTGGGTTGATGCCATATTGTAGAACAAAATGGGTGGCATGAATGATAATTACTTACTATTTCAGAGCTGGAGAGAACAGGAGAGGGAGAGCAAGGACTTACATGTGTGTTTTAGTTGATCCTAAATTGTACGTAAACTAAGTTTTGCCGAGTAGTTTTATGCACAATGCTCTTTTTCTTAGGTAAGATCATATTGCACATGATAGATTTATGTGATGTGTTTACAGGGATATATGACTGTGAATCTTGCTGTTTTGTATAATTGCAATGTGCTAGTACTTTTTTAAAAATAGTTTAGTAAATAATAAAAGCACTAAATTATAGGCCACAGTGTGGAGCCGACATGATCATTTGCCTATGGAATTGTTCGGAAGAGTAGGGTTCAAAATGTCCCAAATAGGTATGTTCAGCTACAGTGAAGGCCCTGGCTGGGTGAGTGTTTTAAAGAAACAGGGTATGGTGAGTTTGTGAAAGTTTGTATGGCACAGCAGGTGAGAATATGTGGGTCTAGTTTATCAGATTGGGGTGAAGATTTTGGCAGAAGGTGTTTGGAGTTTTTCTAGCATATAGAGAATGATTTTTATCAGATAAGGTTGTTTTGTAGACTATAAGTAACGGTGATCACAGGCAGAAGGTGATCATGATTGTGATGAATGAATGGAGGTGATTAGTGTGAGAAAGACTCTGCAGTGCGATTCCACAGGGTAAACTCTAAGTGTACGTGCGAAATGCTCAAAAACTGCAAAACCAAAGATCATTTACTCGTGGCTTGGGGAAGTGTGATTAAAGATGAATACAATCAAGTACCTGGTAATGTAGGGATTTCCTAGAGTTTCTACAAAATGTATAAATTGTCTGCTAGGGTGCTTCTTAGATAATGTAAAACTGTAACGTGTAGAATGTGCTAGAACAGATTGTGGGCTGTACAAATTTAGCTCGATGTCATAGTTGGTAAAATGTGTTGTCTTGAGTTGGTGTAGAGATTCAATGAGATAATATATGGGATATATGCAATTTAGAACTTGAAATATTTTAGTAAAATTTTTCTTAAAATATTAATGCAGGCCATGTTTTTAGCAATTCGACCTGTGATTTCAACGTTTGAATTTCAAGTGATTGACAGTTTGGGAGGGATCTGAGCAAGCCTGGAAGGGAAGAGTTAGGGTAAGGGAAGTTGTGTATTATCACTGGGAATGTGTTTCCAGTACAGAAAGAATTTGCTAGAAGGTCGTAGTTATTGTGATGAGGTTGGTTGTGATGGTAAGGCGTCTTTGGGGTCAAATGTATGTCTGAGTCCTTTCAAAGAAATGTCAAGGTTTGGCATTGGAAAGAATCATGAAATTGTAATTAAAAAGCAAGGCAATTATTACAGAGGTAAGATTAAAAAACAGTGTTTATAGGTGCATGTGAGTTTATCAGCTAGTTGTTTAGCAGATGGGAAAATGGAGGGCTGGAAGTGGTTTGTGATGGGTTGAAGGGAGATACTGTCAATAGACAGTTTCTTGAGATTACTTTTAAGGTATTTTAACAGGATTGCAATTGTTCAGTAGGGCTGTTGCCATATTGCACTGAATGTGGGTGAGGTGAATAACAATTATTTATTGCTTAAGAGTTGGATGAGACAAGCCAGGCGTGGTGGTACCTGTCTAGAATCCCAGTACTTGAGAGGCTGAGACTGGAGGTTCACAGGCTCAAAGCCAGCCTCAGCAAGTAGTGAGACTCTCAGCAACCTAGCAAGACCCTATTTCAAAACAAAAAGGCAGGGGGTTTGGGGGGGGGGTGAGTGGAGGTATAGTTAGATTGGAGGTTGAATGCCCCTGGGGTCAATCCACAGTAACACACACACACACACACACACACACACACACACACACACACACACACACCAGCAAGAGAGAGCTGCATAGGACAGAAAGGGAAAAGCCAGGCAGGCAGGCTTAACAGTTGGCTGTACAGAGTCTTCAGCATTCTGTTTTCCTAAGGATGGCAGCCATGTTGTATTAGGGAGTCTCCCTCATGACAAGTAGTTATAGATACCATGACTGTTTTTATAAATAATTATTCTGAATAAATAATTTTTCTGAATAAATAAATTCACTAGAGGTGAGGTGTTTAATTTTGGGAGGACAGGATTTATAAGAAGGAATTGTTAAGGTTATGGTCCAACTGGTCAACTTCTTATTGGTGGATTGTAAGTGATAGATTTATGTACAGGCTTGTTAAAATTTATGAAAATAAATATTTGAGTAGTGAATACAGTGAAGTATGGGCCACAGTGTGGAGTGACCACCTGTGACTTTCACTTTAGGAGAAAGAACAGAATGGAGATGAAGACGACTCAGCGGGTCAGGTTAGTGAATACTAGCTTTTGTTAGAGTAAATGTACGGTGTGTTTTCCAACTTTGAACTTCACTTGACTGAGTGTTGGAGGGGTCTGGGCAAGAAAGGCAGTTTGAGGAGAGGCTGTTTATGTGTTCCTGGTGGACAGTGGCCTGCGTGTCTGGATCGGAAGAGGCCAGCAGCTTCATGCAGCGGATGTGGGACCGTCACCAGGTGACATTTGGAGTCACGCACTTGCATTGAGTTGTTTCAAAGAAATTAGAAGCTTTGTTAAAATGAAAAGGAATTTGTGTCAAGATATTTTGGTGAAGGAAGAAAGAAGGGTTAGGAAGGATTTCGAGTTAAGAGAGAGCAGGGAGATGTACCTAGGTTCCATGTTGTATTCAGAGGTGAGATAGAGTTGTTGGGGGCCTGAGTGCATTTTTTGCTGGCGGTGTTGGTATAGTGTAACAGACTTTGGGTGGATGAAAAAGTTATTTATTGTGAATTTCAGCGAAGTCTACATAGTGCTCACTGTGCAAAGTTTCCAAGTTTGTAAGGATGGTAGCCATATTGGGTCTGGTGCTGTAGGTCATGAGTATATTTATGAATAAGTCCTGAGTGTATTCATGAATAAAGTCCTGTTCTGCAGAGTTTGGGGTGAAGTGTGGAACATATAAATTTGGGGAAGATAGAATCTGTTTCCTAGGAAGCAGAAAATAATTTGTAGAGTGGTGTAACAGGAGTGTGTTTGTTTGCTAGGGTTGACGCCATATCGTACTACAATATGCATTGAATGCACAGCACTTAGTTTCTCCAGAGCCGTAGAGGAGCAGAGTGAGAGGGAGGGCTTGCCACAGTTAATGTACACATCTAACTGAAGTTGACTCTAAATCGTGTGTAAACTGTATCACCAGTAGTTAATGTGTATAATGATGACATACTAATAAAAACTTTTTGAAACAAGTTGCTTCAATAACTGAACCACTAAAGCAAAGGCTACAGTGCATAGCCAACATGACCTTTGCCTATAGAGAAAGCAAATTGTTTGGAAGAGTATTGTACAAGATGCCCCAAACGGGTATGTGGAGTTCCATCTGACACCATGATTAGGTTAGTGTTAGGAGAAGACAGCATGGTGCATCTATAAAATTAAGTATAGCTCGGCATATGTGGGCTTAGTTTATCAGATTGGGGTAAGAATTCTGGGAGAAGTTATTTGGAATTTTTCTAGAATATATAGGGAAAATTTTTTGTTGGATAATGTTGTCTCGTGAATTAATTGTAACAGTGAATCTAACCAAGAGATTAACATTCAAAACTGTAGAAGGGGGTGGCAGGGATGAAGGCAGATGGCAGAGCCAGTGTGGGACGTCTCTGCATGGAGAAGCCTTCCGAGCAGCCAGGAGGATTTGAAAGTGTGTGATTCCAGATGAATGTTGACAGTCAAGTGTGTGGTAATGGAGGGAGTCCCGGCAGTTTCTTACAAATTCATAAATCGCCCATAAGGTGCGCAACACTTCTTAGATCATTCAAAACTGCAATTCATGAAATGCACTAGAATAGACTGTGGGCTATATAAATTTAGGTATTATATGTTATAATTGATAATGTGCTCTTTTGATTTGGTAGAGGGATAATATATGGGATGTATCTACTTTAGGTACAGTAAAATGAAAAGTAGACCAATCTCCTTCCTAAACTGGAAGGTGGCTATTATTATTATTTTCACTGAGAAAGAGGGTGAATGACAGTTCAGAAGAGAGGATATGGAGAGACGAGACTGAGTTTCAACTAAGAAAAAATGATTTGCCAAAAAACCTGAAAAAATGGGATTTGACGAAAGGCAGTCTCAAAGGGCAGAAAATTCTAGGTCATTTCTAGATTCAGTTTTCAGATTGGGTACCCAGGTCACAATTAACAATATCAAAAATATACTAATAGTAGTAGCAATGATTTCTTTTTTGCCTTCCATGATTGCTGACTTACTTAATATAGGTACATTCCATTTATTATCTCATAGAATATTAAATGAATATTTTTCTTAGAAATATTAGCATAGGTCATGCTACTTAGCAATTCTACTGTGTGTTTTCAAAGTTTGTAGTTAAGCAAATTGACAGTTTGGGAGGGATTTGAGCAAGAAAGGAAGGTGGGTAGTGGGTGTGTGCCTGTGACGAGGTCCATTTGAAGTGGTGCCTATGGTCCGTGGGGTTACATGTATGCATGAGTTCTCTCAAATAAGTAACAAGGTTTGGTAGAGGAAACAGCATGAAATTGTCATTAAAAAGCAAGGCAGCGAGTACAGGATTTAAACTTGTAGGAAACAACATGCAGAGGTGCATAAAACTTCTAAATCCTCCATCATGTCATAGATGGGACGCATAAGGTTTAGAAGTTGTTTGGGGTAAAGGGAGATGTCGTTTGCAGGTGGTTTACTGGGGCTCTAGTTCTGAAAGTTTTGTCGGGATAGTGTGCTGTGTAGTGGGTATTGTAACAGGACTGAATTTGTTTGGCAGGGTTGGTGCCATATTGCACCAAAAGTGGGTGGGATGAACAACAGGTGAGTATTGTTTAAGACCTTTGTAAGACAGAAAAGTGAAAGTAAGCGAGGCAGGCTTATCTCCTCGTGGTAAGCAGAGTGGGTGGTGGTGTTCCTCAGTGGTCTATATAGTCTTCAGTGTACTACGTTTTCATAAGGATGGCAGCCATGTTGGATGACAGGGTCTTCCCCGTGAAAAGTACCACGTTCCATGACTGCACTAGGGGTAGGGTGTTTGACATAAATTTTGAGAAGAAAGAATTTATATAGTATGCTATGGAGCATACTAACTGCTAAGAGAATGGTCCATTTGGCCAAGTTTTTATTGGTGACTTTTAAGTAATAAATTTATGTGTTTATTAAAGTTTTTAAAATAAATAGTGAAGATAGCATGGGGCAGAATGTGGAGTCATGATGATCTTCACCTAAGAAGAAAATAAAGAATGGAGAAGTATCAATAAATCAAGTTAGTGAATATTAATGTTTATTAGCATAGGTAAACGTTTTTGCTTTGGCTGTTTATATATGTTATTGCCCATAGTGGGCAATGTGTTTTCAGAATATGAAAATCTCACCAGTGTTGTGTGTTAGGCGTACTAATGTCATGAACATGGCTATCAGATGGTATAATTGGAATTTGGAGTCAAATGTTTGCATGAGTTATATTTAGAGGTAAGCAAGGAGAGTTGTCTAAGGACCTGAATGTATTGTTTTAAAGGCATGTGGTGCAGGGGTGAGACTTCAAACTAATTTTTTTACATGTGAAATCATTTTTATAAATTACTTATTGATTTTATAGATAGGACATGTAAGGGTTGATAATACAGGAGTGGGGTAATATTTATTGTTTCAGGGTTGTACAGGGTATTATATAGAAAGGAAATACCGGGCCTACATGCAGATTTTCTGTTTTAAGATGTAATTATGTGGACAATAACTGCTTTTAAAATCATGTGGTCTTTTGTGAAAACAGATGGGAGGTATGGATTTTGGAAGAATACCATTTTTTTTTATCAGAAGCATTTTTAAGGAAATATATGTTAGTATTTTGGGTGATAATTTTGGCAAAAAAATATTTGGATTGTTTTTCAGGATAGAGAGCATCTTTTTTTTTAATCAGGTAAGGTTGTTTTGAGGATTAGCTCAAGAGCTGAAGAGAAGAAAGACATAGCAGGTTGCACATTATGATGTGCACGTTTTTTAGCATGGGGTATGCCTCAGTGAATGCAAGGAGAAGGATTTGAAGCTGGATTGTACATGAAGGAAAGGGCCATTGTGTTTGCCATGAGTTTAAAAAGTGGAGACCATTTACCTGTGGCTTAGGAGTATGTGATCAGAAATGAATGTGTGTTGGAACAGGTTGTAAGTTCTTTACATAAGGTCATCGTGTACATGATAGGTTTATGCTGTGTTTGTGGAATTAATAGTTTGAATAATAAAAACAGTAAAGTATAGGGTGCAATCATTTTTGCAGGAGGAGAAGGTAAATTGTTTGGAAGAGCATCCTGCAAATAGGTATAGGAGCTACAGCTACCTGGGCAGGTGAGGGTTTTCGGGACTAGAGCCTGGTGAGTGTGTTAAGGTTTGAGCAGATGAGAACACGTGAGCCACAGTCATCTGGAGTTTCTGCAGAATATAGAGAATACTTTTTATTGGATACAGTGGTTTTGCAGACTAGATAAAACAGTGAATTCCAGAAAGAGGTTAAATTTGAAAAACAGATGTAGAAGGTGATCACAATTGAATAGAATTCAATTCTTTGCAGCGAAGGCGGCTTCTTAGCTGGAGAAATGTGGAGGGATCTAGCAAGAAAGGCAGTTTTAGAAAAGGCCTTTTTGGATTACTAGTATTTGGATAGACGAGGGTCATTTGCATTGTGTGGTTTTGCCATGAGGTTGGCTGGTGCCTCTGGAGTTAAATGCTTGCACGAGTTGTTTCAAAGAAATAGGTTTATTAGAGGGAAAGGAAGAAATGAAAAGGCCGCTGTCGAGAGCACTGAGGGCTAGACGTGGTCTGGTGTAATAGCTGTGGGTAACTTAACAGGGATACAGGAACATGCCCGGAGTGTTGTATATAGTTCCAGGTTAAAGTGACAGTGAGAAAAGTCTCATCATAGCTTGATAGGATAGTATTTCAAAAGAGAAGGTCCAGGAGAAAAACTTGTGTCAGATTATTGTGATGGTAGCAAGGGAAGAAAGACTTTAGGGTTAAGAGAGAGTAGGTTCCAAGTCCAGAAGTGGAAGAAACTGAGTGTCACCCCCCCCCCCTTTTTTGCAGCAGCAGCAGCAGAATTGGGGTAACAGTTGCTTTTTTGTGTCACAGAGGGATGGCCATTGCTTTGTCTGGAAGTGGCAGATAAGAAAGACCTTGTTGTAGGTTATATTCTGTGCAGAGTTAGGGGTGAAATCTTGAAAGACAGTTTGTTTCATAGAAAGCAGCAAATAACATCTTTTGTAGCATGGTGAACTCTTTAGTGGTGTGTCTTGCTGAGATATTATTTTACAGGTGAGTGTTCACAGTATGCAGATTTCAAGAAGTCGACATGTGTATAATGGTTGTTTTGAGGATTAGATGTAAGAAAATAGATTTTTACATTACTAAAGTTAAAAATTGTTAAATTTTATACATGAGTTATGGAAGGTTTGATGAGGTATTTCAGGTAATTATGTGTAGTTTTGAAATAATATGAAAATAGATGTTAGGTATGGATATAAAGTTTTTATAAGTAGTTTTATGTTTTCTAGAATTTTCTAAAGGTATGTTGTACCTGATAGATTTGTGGGTCAGTGTGAGAGGCATGCAAATTAATGAGTGATATTTTATAGATATTTAAGGATTGATGATATATTGTAGGCACCATATTTTTGCAGAGGTATTTGAAGTAGCAGAAGTCAGCAAAGTGATGGATGAGGCTTCCAGACTGCCTTGCTAACCACTACACCATCTCAGTAACCACGACAGACTTACCTACTAATGTATTTGACATCTTCCCTGAAGGCCAGCCTCACGCCGGGGCAACCCACCACCGGTATTTCTACTTAATTGATTGCACCTGCAAGGGCATCAACTATTAACACCTGTGAATTCTCCACGCAATTTTCTGCTTGCTTTATAAATGTGTGGACCAAGTCATATAACTTTTCTGAGGTCAATCCAATCAGTCCAGCAACCTCAGACAAAATGCAAATCACCTGTGTTGCAAGTGGTACGCCTATTAATAATTGTATATGAACAAGTAAATAATTTAATTAGTAGAAACTTATAAGAGAAATTCTTGTACATGAAGTAGTGTATTTGTAGGTTGAATGCGCAAAATTTGTTTTGACAGTTATGTGTTATGACAGTGTTGGCACAGGTGATTTGGATTTTAATGAGGTAATTGTGACAATTAGGAAATTTTTCAGGGATGAAGTTACATAAGATGCTTCCTTATAGATGTTGACATAAGCCTATAAATACTTTATGACTCAGTTTTGACATAGGTTATGTAGAACATACGGGTCTGCAGAGTTAGGTAAGTAGTTTATTGACTAAGTCAAAATTGATAGGTAAATTATGCAATTAATAGGCCTATAATAGTCACTTGCAACACAGGTGATTTGCATTTTGTCTGAGGTTGCTGGACTGATTTGATTGAGGTCAGAAAAGTTATATGAATTGGTCCACATATTTATAAAGCAAGCAGACTATTTACATATATTAGGTGTTAGGAGGCAATTGTGTGGAGAATTCACAGGTGTTAATAGTTGGCACCCTTGCAGGTGCAATCAATTAAGTAGAAATACTGATGGTGGGTTGCCCCAACGTGAGGCTGGCCTGCAGGGAAGATGTCAAATACAGTAGGTAAGTCTGACAATGGTTACTGAGATGGTGTAGTGGCTAGCACGGCAGCCTAGAGCAGGTGAGGTTGTAGGTTCAACACTCTGTTGGGGAACTTTCAGGAAGATAGAACTTTCCCCCACCACCTGTGGCCCAGGCCCCCTGGGTTAACTAAATTCTATTCTTCCCAAAGCTTTTTCTTTGGGGAAGAAAGAGGGTTCCTTCTTCTCTAAGACAGAAAATGCTTTCTGTCTGCCACTTTATCAACTAGCCTAAACTGCTAACTCCTGATACCAGCCCCCGAGCTTTCCCATCATTCTACCTCAGGTTCTTTTCAATGACCTCTCCTCTCTTACACAGCATCTTCTGAAAAAGTCTTCCTCTCATAGTAACAAACAGAAAGAGCCTTCCTCTGTATTCTACCTTCCAACTAGCCTGAACTGCTAACTCGTCATTACCAGCTAAGACCATCTACATTAAATTCACCTGCAAAGCTGCAGGTCTCACTTCTTAATTGCTCCCTATCTGCACTATTTACATTGGCCTGAGGAGAATTCTGTCTTGACTTAGTCACTGTTTAAAAACCTGGCAATGCCTTTCAACCTTACTGACAGTTAAAAAAAGGGCCAGGAAGGGTCCTTCTTCTCCCTAGTCTGGAAGCTAGGGAGAGTAAGAAAGGCGTTTTCATACTTCATTGAAGCCAGCTCCTCTCCTAGAAAATGAAGGCACAAATAGACACGTCATAACTTAGAAAATAAATGAGACACATGTTTGCACCAAACTTTATTCCTCTCAGTCTCATCCTTTAAAGTACTAGCCTTCAGTACCACAGAGTGTCAGTTTATTAGGAAATAAGGTAGTGGCATACAATTACAGTTCCAATAATAGATGGGAGAGAATCTTTCCCAGCTACAAAATCACTCAATGCATAAATGGGTAATTAACCATTCAGGTTGACATTTCTCAAAAGAAGAAATATAAATGGCCAATGGATATTTGAAAAATGTTCAAGTAAACTCCAATCTGATCTGGGAGTTTAGAGGTCACCCTCAGCAAGACCCAGTTTCCAAATAATAAACTAGGACTGCAGTATCGCTAAAAGGTAGAATGCCCCTAGATCCAATTGCCATAATCCCCCCCCACACCACACACACACACACACATTTTCAACATTCTTAGCAACCAGGGAAGTACAGATCAAAACAAGAATAGAAATAAATGAGAGCAAGAATGTGGGTTAATGTAAACTACATTAACTACTGTTGGTGGATTGTAAATCAGTACAACCACCAAGGAGGATCCTGAAAACACTGAGCATGAAAGCAACCGATGACCCAGCTACACCGGTAACTCCTGGGGATCTTCCCAGAAATGGGAAGTCAGAAGACTCTAGTGATACATGCATGCCCATGAGATAGACAGACATCCCACAATTCACACTAAGTCACAAAAGCAGCCTAGGTGTCTGTTCAGAGATGAATGGATAAAGCACATGTAGTATATGCAAAAAATGGAGTTTTACTTAGCTAGTCAAAAAGACCAAAATTATTTCCGTTGCAGGCAAACAGATGAAACATCATGCTCAGGGAGCTCAGCAAGACTCAAGGTGCATTCTCTTCTATGTGGAAACTGTAGACAAACAGGAGGGAGCTCTTGAAATGAGGAGACACGAGAGGAAGGGGACTGCAGACATAGCGGGGAGAGGTGGGGAAGGAGGCACGCCAGGGAATGTATCACTTTGAATCTCCCCATTGTGTAAAATAAAAATAAAAATTCACCAATAAAAAATACAAAAAGTGAAATAGTACAAAGAAAAGTATGCAATAAACCCTTGACACTGAAGATAAATGTGCAGATGCTTTAGAGAATTCCCATTCACAGATGTCCCTATACACAGGATTCTTCCCATAAAGTCGGTCTCGGTAGACAGCGAGGCCCTTAGCTCATTCCTACAGGATAAGCAGCTCCCGCACCACCTCGTTGTGCTCCAGGGTCCCGGCCACAGCAAACATGAAAGCAAAGCATGGAAACTTTAAGCAGCCTTCCAATTTCTGCCGGGCATGGTGGCGCACGCTTGTAACCCTGTACACCCTTGTAAGAACCCTGCACACCCTCCTGTAAGTATCCTGCACTCCCTCCTGTAACTACACCACACAACCTCCTGTAAGTACCATGTACACCTTCCTGTAACTACACCACACACACTCCTGTAACCATTCTGCACATTCTCCTGTAAGAACCCTGCACACCCTCCTGTAAGAACCTGGCACAACCTCCTGTAAGATTCCTGCACACCCACCTGTAACCATCCTGCACACCCTCCTATAAGAACTCTGCACACCCTCCTGTAACCATCCTGCACACCCTCCTGTAAAGAACCCTGCACAACCTCCTGTAAGTATCCTGCACACCCTCCTATAACTACACCCTCCTGTAACTACACCACAAACCCTCCTGTAAGAATCCTTCACACCCAACTGTGAACCTCCTGCACACCCTCCTGTAAGTATCCCGCACACACTCCTGTAAGATTCATGCACACCCTCCTGTGGGTATCCCGCACACCCTCCTGTAAGATCTATCTCTGCACACCCTGCTGTAAAGATTCCTGCACACCCTCCTGTAAGAACACTGCACACCCTCATGTAAGTTTCCTGCACTCCCTCCTGTATTCATCCTGCACACCCTCTTGCAACCATCCTGTACACCGTCCTGTAAGCATTCTGCACACTCTCCTGTAAGAATCCTGCACACGCTCCTGTAACTATCCTGCACACCGTCCTGTAAGAATCCCGCACACCCTCCTGTGACCATCCCTTACATCCTCCTCTAAGAACCCTGCATACCGTCCTGTAAGTATCCTGCACAACCTCCTGCAAGTATCCTGCACACCCTCCTGTAACTACACCACACACGCTCCTGTAACAATCCTGCACACCCACCTGTAACAATCCTGCACACCCACCTGTAAGAACCCTGCACACCCTCCTATAAGTATCCTGCACACCCTCCTGCAAGTATCCTGCACACCCTCCTGTAACTACACCACACACACTCCTGTAACAATCCTGCACACCCACCTGTAACCATCCTGCACACCGTCCTGTAAGAACCCTGCGCAACCTCCTGTAAGATTCCTGCACACGCTCCTGTAACCATCCTGCACACCCTCCTGTATGTATCCTACACACGCTCCTGTAAGATCTCTGCACACCCTCATATAAGATCCCGGCACCCCCTTCTGTAAGATTCCTGCACACCCTCCTGTAAACATCCTGCACATCCTCCAGTAAGAACCCTGCACACGATCATGTAACTTTTCTGCACATACTCCTATAACCATCCTGCATGCCCTCCTGTAACCATCCTACACACCATCCTCTAACTATCCTGCACACCCTCCTTTAAGAGCCCTGCACACCCTCCTGTAAGATTCCTGCACACCCTTCTGGAACCATCCTGCACACCCTCCTGGAACCATCCTGGACACCCTATTGTACCATCTTGCACACCCTTCTGGAACCATCCTGCACACCCTCCTGGAACCATCCTGGACACCCTATTGTACCATCTTGCACACCCTTCTGGAACCATCCTGCACACCCTCCTGGAACCATCCTGGACACCCTATTGTACCATCTTGCACACCCTCTGGTAACCATCCTGCACACCCTCCTGTAGGAATCCTGCACACGCTCCTGTAAGATTCCTGCACACCCTCCTGGAACCATCCTGCATACCCTACTGTAACCATCCCCCACACCCTCCTGTAACTACCCTGCGCACCCTCTTTTAACTATACTGCACACCATCTTATAAACATCCTGCACAGCATCATGGCACCTTCCTTCACACCATGCTGCACACCATCCTGTAACCATCCTGCACACCATCCTGTAACCATCCTTCACACCATCCTACACACCATCCTGTAACCATCCTGCACACCATCCTGTAATCATCCTGCACACCATCCTTTTACCATCCAGAACACCATCCTGTAGGACTATCTGCTGTGTCAGGAAAATCTCTGGCCTCTCTCTCCTGAGTCCCAAGGACCCTTTGACATCTCTCCTGTATCAGGAGGGCCTCTGGCCTTTCTCTCAACCATCAGGAAAACAATTGGTCTCCCTCTCCTCTATCAGGAGGATCACTGGCCTCTCTCTGCTGTGTCAGAATGATCTCTGGCATCCCTCTCCTGAGTCACAAGCATCCCAGGCCTCTCTCTGCTGTGTCAGGAAGATCTCTATCCTCTCTGTGCTGTGTTAGGAAGTTGTGTGGCCTCTATGCTGTGTCAGGGGATCTTTGGTTTCTCTGTCATGTAACAGAAGGATAATTCAGCCGGGCGTGATGGCGCACGCTTGTAATCCCAGCATTTTGGAGGCTGAGACAGGAGGATCTGGGTTTGTGGCCAGCCTCATCTACCTAATGAGGTACTCCTCAACTTAGTGAGACCAGGTTTCAAAATAAAGAATAAAGAATAGGGCTGGGAGTATAGCTCAGAGGTAGAATGCCCCTGAGTCCAATCCCCAGTACCGCAACAAACAAACAAACAAAAAACTAGGAGGACAATTGGCCTCTCTCTGCTGTGTCAGGAAGATCTCTATCCTCTGTGTGCTGTGCTAAGAGGTTGTGCGGCCTCTGTGCTGTGTCACAGGGATCTTTGGCCTCTCTCTCATGTAACCAGAGGACAGCTGGCCTCTCACTCCTGTATCAGGAGGATCATTGCCCTTCTACGCTGTGTCAGGAAGATCTCTGGCCTCTCTCTACTGAGTCACAGGATCCATGGCCTCCCTCTCGCCTCTCTCAGGATAATTGGCCTCTCTCTGCTCTGTCAGAATGATCTCTGTCCTCCCTCTACAAAGTCAAAAGGACCTCTGGCCTCTCTCGTCTGTGTCAGGAGGGTCTCTGGCATTGCTCTTATATTACAATCTTGTCTGGTCTCTCTGTGCTGTGTCAGGGTGATCTCTGACCTCTCTTTGCTGAGGTGTTTTTTTTCTTTTAGGTACTGGCGATTGAAGTCAGGGGCGTTCTACTTCAGAGCTATACTCCCAGCCCTATTTTTTATTCTTTATTTTGAAACTGGGTCTCACTAAGTTTCAGAGTGCCTCACTAGGTAGCTGAGACTGGCCACGAACCCCCGATCCTCCATTCTCAGGCTCCCAAATGCTGGGACTTCAAGCGTGCTCCACCAAGCCCTCTCTTTGCTGTGTTTACAGGCTATCAGGCCGCTAAGCTGTGTCAGGAGAATCTCTGTCCTCTCTCTTCTGTGCCAGGAGGACCTTAGGCCTCCATCTGGTGTGTCAGGAGGATTTCTGTCATCTCTCATCTGTTTTAGGAGGATCTCGGACCTCTCTTTCCTGTGTCGAGAAAATAATTGACCTCAGCTGTGTCAGGAGAATCTCTGGCCTCTCTCTCCTGTGAGGATAATTAGCCTCTCTTTGCTGTGTCAGGAGTAAAATCGCCTCAGCTGTGTCAGCAGAATCTCTGGCCTCTCTCTCCTGCATCAGGAGGATAATTGGCCTCTGTCTTGTATCAAATGGATCATTGGACTATGTTTGCTGTGTCAGGATGATCTCTGGCCTCTCTCGTCTGAGTCACAAGGACCCCCTGGCCTCTCTCCTGTATCAGGAGGGTCTCTGGCCTCTCTTTTATCAGGAGGATAATTGGCCTTTCCCTGCTGTGTCAGGAGAATAATTGGGCTCAGTTGTGTCCGGAGAATCTCTGGCCTCTCTCGCCTGTATTAGGAGGATAATTGGCCTCTCTCCTGTATCAAAAGGACAATTGGACTATCTGTGGTGTCAGGAAAATCTCTGGCCTCTCTCTCCTGAGTCCCAAGGACCCTTTGGAATCTCTCCTCTATCTGGAGTGTCTCTGACCTCTGTCTCTTTTATCAGGAGGATAATTGGCCTCTTTCTGCTGGGTCAGGAGAAGAATTGGCCTCAGTGTTGTGGGTAGAATCTCTGGCCTTTCTCTCCCACATCAGGAGGATCATTGGCCTCTCTCTGCTGTGTCAGGATGATCATGGATCTCAGCTGTTTCAGGAGGATCTCTGGCCACTACTGTGTTTGGAGTATAATCGGCCTTTCTCGTCAGGGTTTTGAGGACCTCTGACTTCCCCTGCGGTGTCACAATGACCTCTGGTCTCTGGCTGCAGTGTCCTGAGTGTCTCTGCTCTCCCTCTGCTGTGACACAGTGATCACTGGCCTCTCGCTCCGCTCCCAGTAGGATGTGCGGTCCTTCCACATTTAGGAGGACTTGCTTTCTCTCTGCTGTGTCAGGAGGATCTCTGGCCTCTCTTCATTATGCCTTGAGGATAAGCAGCCATTTTCCTCATTGTCCGAAGTATTTATGGCAAGCCTCAGCTACCTAGTGTGGTACTCCTCAACTTAGTGAGACAAGGTTTCAAAATAAGGAATAAAAAATAGGGTTGGGAATATAGCTCGGAGGTAGACTGCCCCTGAGTTCAACCGCAACCAAGAAACAAACAAAGCAAACAAACAAAAAACTAGGAGGACAATTGGCCACACCCTCCTGTAACCATCCTGCACACCCACCTGTAACCATCCTGTACACCCTACTGTAAGTACCCCGCACACCCCCCTGGAAGAACTCCGCACATCCTCCTGTAAGTACCCTGCACACCCTCCTGTAACCATCCTGCACACCCTCCTTTAAGAATCCTGCACACCCTGCTGTAAT
>PVLC010009742.1:23269-53097 GCA_004027655.1 Graphiurus murinus
CATCCTGCACACCCTCCTGTGACCATCCTGCACACCCTCCTGTAAGAACCCTGCACAACCTCCTGTAAGATTTCTGCACACCCTCCTATAACCATCCTGAACACTCCTGTAACCATCCTGCACACCCTCCTGTGACCATCCCGCACACCCTCCTCTAAGAGCCCTGCACACCCTCCTGGAATCATCCTGCACACCCTCCTAGAACTATCCTGGACACCCTATTGTACCATCTTGCACACCCTCTGGTAACCATCCTGCAGACCCTCCTGTAGGAATCCCGCACACGCTCCTATAAGATTCCTGCACACCCTCCTGTGACCATCCTGCACACCCTCCTGTAAGAACCCTGCAAACCCTACTGTAAGTATGCTGCACACCCTCCTGTAACTACACCACACATCCTCCTGTATGAATCCTTCTCACTCTCCTGTGACCCTCCTGCACACCCTCCTGTAAGAACCCTGCACACCCTCCTGTAATAACCCTGCACAACCTCCTGTAACATTCCGGCACACCCTCCTGTAATAACCCTGCACACCCTCCTGTACGAATCCTGCATACCCACCTGTAACCATCCTGCACACACTCCTGTGACCACCCTGCACACCCTCTTGTAAGAACCCTGCACACCCTCCTTTAAGAATGCTGCACACCCTCCTGTAACTACACCACACACCCTCCTGTAAGAATCCTCCACACCCACCTATGACCCTCCTGCACACCCTCCTGTAAGAACCCTGCACACCCTTGTAAGATCCCTGCACACTCTCTGGTAAGTATCCTGCACACCCTCCTGTAACTACACCACACACCCTCCTCTAAGTTTCATGAACACCCTCCTGTAACTACACCACACACCCTCCTGTAAGAATCCTTCACACCCAACTGTGACTCTCCTGCACACCCTCCTGTAAGAACCCTGCACAACTTCCTGTAAGATTCCTGCACAATCTCCTGTAAGATTCCTGAACACTCCTGTAACCATCCTGCACACCCTCCTGTGACCATCCCACACACCCTCCTCTAAGAGCCCTTCACCCCCTCCTGGATCCATCCTGCACACCCTCCTGGAACCATCCTAGACACACTATTGTACCATCTTGTACACGCTCTGGTAACCATCCTGCACACCCTCCTGTAGGAATCCTGCACACGCTCCTGTAAGATTCCTGCACACCCTCCTGTAACCATCCTGCACACCCTCCTGTAAGAACCCTGCAAACCCTCCTGTAATAACCCCGCACAACCTCCTGTAAGATTCCCGCACACCCACCTGAAACCATCCTGCACACCCTCCTGTAAGTACCCTGCACACCCTCCTGTAAGTACCCCGCACACCCTCCTGTAAGTACCCTGCACACCCTCCTGTAAGAATCCTTCACACCCACCTGTGACCCTCCTGCACACCCTCCTGTAAGAACCCTGCACACCCTCCTGTAAGAACCCTGCACAACCACCTGTAAGATTTCTGCACACCCTCCTGTAACCATCCTGCACACCCTCCTGTAAGAACCCTGCACACCCTCCTGTAATAATCCTGCGCACCGACCTGTAACCATCCTGCACACCCTCCTGTAAGATTCCTGCACACCCTCCTGCAGCCATCCTGCACACACTCCTGTAAGAACCCTGCACACCCACCTGTAACCATCCTGCACACCCTCCTGTGACTATCCTGCACACCCTCCTGTAAGATTCCTGCACACCCTCCTTCATCCACCCTGCACACCCTCCTGTAAGAACCCTGCACACCCTCCTGTAAGAATCCCGCACACACACCTGTAAACATCCTGCACACACTCCTGTGACCATTCTGCACACCCTCTTGTAAGAACCCTGCACACCCTCCTGTAAGAACCCTGCATGCCCTCCTGTAAGTATGCTGCACACCCTCCAGTAACTACGCCACACACCCTCCTGTAAGAATCCTGCACACCCACCTGTGGCCCTCCTGCACACTCTCCTGTAAAAACCCTACACAACCTCCTGAACACTCCTGTAACCATCCTGCACATCCTCCTGTGACCATCCCGCACACCCTTTTCTAAGAGCCCTGCACACCCTCCTGAAGCCATCCTGCACACCCTCCTGTTAGAACCCTGCACACACTCCTGTAAGAACCCTGCACAACCTCCTGTAAGATTCCCGCACACCCTACTGTAACTATCCTGCACACTCTCCTGTAATAATCCCGCACACCCACCTGTAGCCATCCAGCACATCCTCCTGTAAAAACCCTGCATGCCCTCCTGTAAGAGACCTGCACACCCTGCTGTAACTACACCAGACGTCCTCCTGTAAGAATGCTGCACACCCACCTGTACCATCCTGCACACCCACCTGTATCCATCCTGCACACCCTCCTGTAAGAACCCTGCACACCCTCCTGTAAGATTCCTGCACACTCTCCTGCAACCATCCTGCACACCCTCCTATAAGAATCCTGGGTTTGCAACCAGCCTCATCTACTTAGTAAGACCCTCTGAAACTTAGTGAGATTCTGTTTCAAAAATAAATAATAAAAAAATATGGCTGGCAGGGAGCTCGGAGGTAGAATGCCCCTGGGTTCAATCCCCAGTACCGCAAACACACACACACACACACACACACACACACACACACACACAATTTCTATCATATACTATAATTTAAAGAGAAAACCTTCCCCCTTGGTTATGCAAACATCCCTCCATGTAGGCGTCACAGAATTCCAGATGAATCCCCAACTTAGTGTTTTTCAGAAGACATCAAGCGGGCTCAGCAGAAATGCAGAGGGAGGGGGGTATAGCAATTAGGAAGAACATTTGCAGACACACCCCCTTCAAACTCCAAAAGAAATTATTTGCTTAGAATATGTTTTCTTAGAAGGCAACAGATCACATTAAGTCAGCCAGCACCAATCCCAATTAAGAAATCAACCAGGCACAAAGCTCTGTAAGTTTCCAAAAGAAACCAATGCAAAAACTAGGCTTTGCTTTGAGAAAGCTGAGGTGACAGGAGTCAGGAGGTGTAAGGGGGAGACAGTGACTGTAGCACAGGGAGACGTGGCAGCAAACGCTCCGCATATGCCTGGCATAGCAAGATTCTGCGTTCCAGCCTGAGCACGCGTCTTGCACAGGTCGCCATGCCCCGCATTCTGTAGATAACATGAGCACAACTTTCAAACTAAAATGTCAAAAATTCTACTTGTTCTTGAATAGTAATGGGCTGTGATGAAAGGTGAATTCCAAGTCTGATGCCGCGCGCGAGCACACTCGTGGAAGGAAAACATGTTCCATTTCTCCTTTGACTTCATTGCTCACGTGGATCTAGACAATCAGCATTCTAAGACCCGGGTACTTTACACTTGCAAACTAGGCTAAGATAACTAGGTACTCATGCAATGGGTTGAAAAACTGGAGAGATTATTAAAAATGCTACAAAGCGGAACTTTAAAAAACTTTTACCTATCTGTGTTTTTAAGTTTTGACCCTTGAACGTTCATCAGGAATTGGGTTATGAGAATAATTTTCCAAGGAAAACACAGAAAAGGAATTAGAGAAATAAAGAAAAACAGAGTGTTATTCTAAAATTGCAAGTATGTTCTTGGTTGAGCTCAAATTTATATAACAAGTAAGGAGTAAAAGGATGAAACAATTAGAAGCACTTCTGGCTGAGTACTCACTGGGCTTGCTGCACAGAAGGACTTTCTGGAGCAGTGACTCATCTCTGGCTGCGCAAGGGCACCTTGCTGCCCCTAAACACCAAACTAATCAAGACCTCTAGCAGGGGAGAATCCAAGCACCAACAGTTGTCGGGGCTTCTCAGGAGATTCCCGTGCACAACCGAATTTAATAACCACTGCTCTTAACATAAAAAGAAATCATACAGAAAATTATGACCAGTGATTCAGCTATAAACGAGGGGCCATCTCAATAAAACATACAAAAGGCAAAGTATTCATGTCACTACTACATAAATTCATAAAAAAAAACCACTGTCCATGCTGTATTTTTTTTTTTATATTTCCTATGTGCTGACACTTTCCTGTTATGACTTTGAAATCATGACAGGTAGAATTCTCCACACTCTCTACAGCCTTCAGTGCCAAAAAACTCCATAACACCTTCCAGTTCCTGCAGCCTGGCTTTTCCTTAGCTGAAGGTCCTTAAAACATAAATCTACAAACCAAAACTACTAGGGAACTGTTAAGGAAGAACCTAACCCACTACCCACTACCCTAGGGATCTTATTAAATGTAGATTTGTGCCCCAGAATCTACATCCCAAGCAGACTCCCAGGAAACACTAACACAACTGCTCTGGGACCAATTTTTGATGAGCAACTGCTTACTCCAGCTTTCAAAGACTTCCACAGAGCTACAGCTTGTATTCACCTGGGTTTCAGTAAGGTGGCAGGAGGCTTAATTTAGGTGTAAACATTAATACACACTCATAAACAAAGGTGGATATTTCAGATAATCTCAATATTATGTAAACAAAACCCAGGGATAAAATCTGATATTTGAGCAGTTGTCTCAAATGAACTTTCAGAGTTACTTTTGGGAAAGAAGACATTAAGTTCAGTGAATCTGACTAGCTGATGGCTGACATGCAAGAGACAGGGTCAGAGGACCCGTTCACTTACTACACAAGTTCCATGTAATGGAATGCAGGCTTGCAATGGCCAAAAGACGTTGGGGTGACCCAGGCCTGTAACTCTCTGTCGCATTCACCATTTGGCTATTCCACCAAATAACCACTTCTTAACTGGAATGTAGATAGATCCCCAAAGACAAATAGAAGGCATATTACACGGTAGGCATTCAAAAATATTTAATGAACAAGTCAGATGTGGTGGCGTACACCTATAATCCTAGTACTGAGGAAGCTGAGACAGAAGGACTGGAAGTTCGTGGCCTTAGCAACTTTGCAAGGCCCTCAAAAACTTAGTGAGGGCCTGTTTCAAAATAAAATAGGGGTGAGAGTAGTGTTGCACACCTGTAATCAGACTGGGGAGGCTGAGACATGAGGATTGCAGGTTCAAGACCAGCCTCAGCAACTTAGCAAAAAAGGGCTGGGGGTGGAGCTCGAAGGTAGAATGCCCCTGGGTTCAATCTGCAGTATCATAAATAAAATAATAAATAAAATAGGGCTGGGGCTATACCTCAGAAGTAGAATGTCTCTGAGTTCAATCTCTACTACTGCACACACAAATAAATAAATATTTGATGAATGAGTGAGAAAAATCTCACATTGCCCAAGTAGGCAGAGAAAGCAAAATGATCACCAGCCCATCGAAAGCCACCACAGTTTACATCAACTCTGTCCCCGACTAGATGAGTCAACACAGAGAGGCTGATCTCTAGGGAGTTCATCCCGCACCATCCGGGGTGACTATTCAAGATGCAGACTCACCCATCTCTCGGCTTGGGATCCACCACTATAGAGAATGGTAGAGGCCCACTTGCTGGCTCCAGAGCTCTGGGCTCGAGACTTTCAAAGACTTTCCATGAGAAAATTTCGGCTTTTCAGTGTCAGTAACTCATTCACAACCTGGGCCCTATTCTACAGGTCAGAAGCTGTCCGCTGGCTACCAGGTAACGCGCTTGATCTTGTGGCCTGGCTTCCTCCCTTTTAAGTGTCAAATGGGGCTAATCACATGCAGGGGGCTGTGGCAAGGGTCGGACATAATAGAAACAGAAAGCACTTTCTAAGCTCTAACACTAGGAGCTCATTACGATTATCATGATCACTGAACCACAGTGGCTGAGTATCTTGCAAGTTGGGGAGAAAGAAAGGCCGCTTCATTTTAAAGTCTACGTGCCCACTGAGAGCAAAGGAACATGCACCTTCCCCATCACCTCTGTCAGAAATGGAGGCATGGCTATCCAGGCCAGGCTATGCCCGGCTCCTGCGTTTCCACATCTTGTACGGAACAAAAAATTGCAGGCTGTGTATATATATAAATCGACGATGACCCTCATCATGGTTCTAGAATAGAGTTCAGTGTGTGTGACGACCGAGATAGGGCAAAACCAATGTCCACAAGGCTAGAGCCCTGTATGAACTTGTTCCCATGACTGCAGGCTGCTGACAATATTATCTGCAGAAACAGTTTTAATGGCACAGAGGTGATGCCATGTGATATATATTATGTCAGAGACGAACTCCTCTATGCCTTCTGTCAAGTTATCTACATAGTTCATTTTCCCTCTAGACAAGTTCCTGGAATATTAAAAGATGCAGAAACCGAGGAGTGATTCCTCCTTCCTCACCATACTGAGTACTGTCACACTGCTTCTCACTTCCACGTCTCTGAAAGGGTGCTCCTGGGAACAGGAGAATGTCAGTGTGTCTTCCTCACAGGGCTTTATTTCCCTGCCTTTGTAGGCCCCTGTTATTTGTGAAAGTACAGTTTATAAGAAAACTGTTGCATTTTTCCAAAGAAATGTACGTGAGTTTCACTATTTCTTTCCGGTCCTCTTTTGGGCCTGTTCTGATCTCTTGAAACAAAGAAGGAAGGAGAGAAGGAAGAGCGGGAGGGAAGGAAGGAAAAAGAAAGGGAAAGACTTTCTATAATATGTGTAAAGTACAAGGAAAAAATGTAAACCAAGAAACATATATACTTTCTATAGATTTTATAGAAGGAAAACTTTTCGTCTTTCCAAAGAAATGTGCATGAGCTTCACTGTCCTTTCTGGTCAAGTCCAGTGGGTAGAGTCCTCACAGCTTTGTTCCCTCAGGGACACCTGTGTGCACACATGCCCTGCTTGGAAGTGGGGAGATTAAACAGAAACACGTTCTGTTGGGGTCTTAGCCCGGCAGGCCCGGAGAGACCTCCCCCCAAGATGGCGCCTGGTAGAGTGCCAGGAACAGCTGACTGCCGAATAACTATCAGGTGGTAACATCCTAGAGGAGGGCTATGCCACGTCAGAGCGCATGCACCAGCATGTCAGAGATCATGGCCCGAGAATGCTCCCAGGTGAGAGCTGTAGGACCATACGCAGGCACCTCGTGGCTCAAGCCCTGATTGGCTCTAAGCCTACTCCCCTTCTGGCCCCACGTTTTACTGCTTTGGTTGATAAGTAGCTCCTGTGTCCCTGGGAGAGGGAGAAGGAGAAGGAGAGAGAGGAGGGGAAAAAAAGAGAGAGAAGGAAGAGGAGGAAAAAACAGCGCACAATAAAAGAAGCTTGACCCAGCAACACGTGATTGTCGTCTCCTTGGGTCCTCGCGGGTGGGGGTTCAGAGCAGGGGACAATAACGTTCTACATCGTAACCCTCTCTCGGGCTCTCCCTGCCCATTTCCCCCCAATGCGCCTTGCCCGGCATTAGACGGGATTCCTCCTGTCTCATTCAGATACTACTGACTACTTCCCCAAATCTCACCTCTTCCTAAATCAAGAAAGAAAACTGGATCAAAGAGATCACATCAAGCAAGCTCCAAAGAAGATGAATTCCCCACTGCTAACCCCTAAGAAAATAAAATCAAAATTAAAAAGCCAATTTTGTATGGGTCACACCGGAGGATTGCAGGTTCAAGGCCAGCCTCAGCAATTTAGTGAGACTAAATAAAACAAAAATAATATAGGACCCAGGGCGAGCAATAGCTCAGAGGTAGAACACCCTGGTTTCAACCCCTAGTACCACATGAACACACAAAGAAAATGAAAAAGCCTGCACCCACTATCTTCCTGGAGCCATGAAACCCAGTTGGCAAGCTAACCTGTACCAAGCACAGAGTCGGGGAATGTGAAATCTTAACTTGGCTCCCAGAACATGTCGCAGGGGGTGGGTGGTGGGTGGTGGCAGCTCTGTGCATGGGTGGGAGGGAAAGGTAGAATGAGCTCAGCCTCAGCTTCCACACTCAGCCCTTGCGGGTACTCATCCTCCCCACACTGACCATCTTTCTTTGGTTGTCCAAGCCTCCTGCTATGTAGGAGTATATCAAGACAGAAATCTTCACACAGTCACTAACCTATTTTATCTTGTCAGTGCCAAGGTCTTTTTGGTAAACCATCATTAATGTGTTTAAAAATCTACCTGAATATTACATCTCTTGCTTGTTTCTCTCTTGATTCTGAGCATGACTCAAAATCCCAGCCTAATAACAAAAGAAGTATCATGTCACCTCTGTGTCCCATATGCCACTGCTGTCACACTGGAGGTTCCCCTTTCTAAAGTGCCAGTAGAGTGAACCACAGATGATTTTCAAGCTATTGCGATGCAGTGATTCCTGTCAGACCCAATCTCCAACTCCTATTACTGCCTTGAACACATGAGAGCTGAAGGACAAGCTTGTACTTTTTGTACTTTGCCAGGTCACACACAGCCAACCCAGACAGACACTATCCATGTGCTTCATGGCGGTTGTATGTGTACGTGGGCATCTATCAGAAGACGGGGGAAGAGTTAAGACTGCTTCTCGTGAATGGTTCCAGTTCGCAACCCTTTTCTGGTCCTAAGAGCCCTTCCCTAGAGTGAAGAAGTCACCCGAATGTGCAGATCAGGATGGCATTTCCTAGGGGAGGCATAGGAAGTCTGTTCTCCAGGTTATTTCAAGGCTGAGAAAGGGACAGGGTCCGCATCCCCAGCATGCACCTGTAGAGGTGGGTGGGACCAGGGAGCACAGAGCCACCATCCCAGCCTTCCTCTGTTCCGCTAGGTTACACTTAACACCAGTGTGCTCGGGGAAGATGGCTGCACACACCTTCCTGTTCTCTTACCACTTTTCAGAAAGCGGCTTTCTTTTCCACGTTACCTAACTTTACCCACCGACACCCAAGCCTCCTCAACCAGCTGTCTCAACCAGGAAACAGACTGGATTGTTGAAGAAACTGCACAGAGGTTCTTGTGCTGTGATAGAGTAATGGGACCGAAAGAGCTGGGTTGGATTGTGCAGGGTGGTGAAGGCTGTATTCAGGATTTGGACATTAATGCAACACAACGGAAAAAAATCAATGAAAGGTTTTCAGCTTGGGAGTTACATCATTGCATTTAAAGCCAAATAACAATAATAACAATAATGAAAGACTCTGAAGTGTGGATGGGCAAGTATGTTAATAGAGACTACTTAGCCGGGCATGGTGGCGCACACTTGTAATCCCAGCATTTGGGAGGCTGAGACAGGAGGATCCGGGTTCGCGGCCAGCCTCAGCTACCTAGTGAGGCACTCAGCAACTTAGTGGGACCCTGCTTCAAAATAAAGAATAAAAAATAGGGCTGGGGGTATAGCTTGGAGGTAGAACACCCCCAAGTTCAATTCCCAGTACCGCAAAAAAAAAAAAAAAAATAGACTACTTAAGTCATCCAGGTGATAAATGAGAGTGATAGTTGAGACAGAATTAAGTAGGTGTTGTCATTTAGATTTAGAATGTCCCCAGACGTCACAGAAGCAAGGTAGGCAGCCATGTTGGAGGCGGGGCTTAAATGCTGGGGGTGTGGCCCTGGGGATTCTATACGGTCCTTCCTCCCTCTCTTGCTTCTGTCCTCCTTGATGGAGAGCAGAGTCCCTTCACTCCTGCTCTCCTCGGCCTCCTGCTCATGCCCTGCGCTCCACAGACTCCACTCAGCCCAACGTGGACTGAACCCCTGAGAACTCCAGAGCTGTGAGCAAACACATCTCCCTTCCTCTAAGTTGTGGCAATCTGGTGTTTTGGATTGTAGCAGTAAGACAAGCTACAAGCCAAAGAGATGTGGATCTGGAATCGGCACACAGCAAATGTGACTGGGGGTGGGGAAGGAGGCTAGCAAGAATCCACTATTAATGTGATCTATATTACTTTTTATTTAGCTCTACAAATAGTGTATTCAGTGAGTTAGCCATCCCTTGACTTTCAATAGGATCCACTGGCACTTCATACCATCTGCTCAGCAGCCACACTAGAAATAAACTAGGGCAAAACTTCCAGGCATGATGGAGACCCCTGAGCTGGGTGCCTTCCTAAGACAGAGGTCTTAGTAGCTCCCAAGAAAAGAAATGACAGAACTCCTTTTAAGTTACAAACCATGTATGGTTTTTCTTTGTTTCTGATGTTAATAATAAAAACACTTTTGGAGGTAGATCCTCCAAAATGTTGGAAGGGGGGTAAAAACTTAGTAAAAAAAAATAAGAACTTTTGTAGAGCAAAGCAAGATTTAGAAATTTCTCAAGAAGAGACACGCTTCCCCAAGCACCTGGAACAGTGAAGTCAGATTTTATCAACTTACCTGAAGGTCTTCAGATGCAGCTCAGCCAGGCTTTATGCAAAGTATGCTGTCGTCCACGGTGATGACCGTGGGGCTCCTGGGACTTGGTGAAGCTAGGGTTTGTGATGTTCCCCAGCAGCTGGTTAACTCACCTGGGGCTTGCAGACATCCCTGCCAGCCTCTCACCATTCGGTCACAGTGACCTGGGACTTTGGTTAATGGAACAAATCAAAGCAATCATTTCTTCTTCCCGCCCCTCCTCCAGACCTCTAAGTGTCTGACTGACAATTGCCCAGCTCAGCCTCCAAGGAAAATGACTCCCTACCATGAAATAAGATTTCCTTCACTTCACTACAGGCAGGGGTGGCAAAATAAACCTTTTTGATAAGATTTCCTAAAAAGATACATTTCTGGCTTCGTTGATAGTGGGTGTTTTCGTTTTGTTTTACTTAGCAAAAATAAGTAGCAGAGATACATGAATAAGTTGGGCATGAGACAGCACAGTATCACACACAACCCTTGTTTTCTTGAATGAGCTGGTAATTTTTAAACCATCGCATTTTTCACACAGAGCTTCTCTGTGTGGAAGACACTGATATTTCAATTTTTAAGGAAATTATTTGTTGCCTAAATCTAACCATTTACTGTCCTCCCCCCCCAAAAAAAATTTACCAATTCATACTATATGGCCTATGTGATTTTCTCCACAAATTTATTTCTACAACTGGTAAAAAGCAGGGGGGCAATAGAGAAGAGTGTTCTTATAAGGAGAGATGTTCCAAGCCAATGTGAATTTGGTGATAATTGTTAATTTCACAGTGGTGATAATAGATTGTTGTTTTTATAATAATTACAGCACATCATTATCTACTCTTCAAATGGAAAATTTGAGGACTTAATTATAGGGCGAGTTATTTGTTTTTATGTTCTTGCCTACATGAATGGATCTGAATGATTATCTTTGTTATTTAGGAGAGGGAATAAACCTTTTATCCAACATAAGGAAGATATGATAATTTTAAGAGTGACTTCATGACATTTTGAGGCCATGTCTCTGAACCTCCCTTTCTTCTGTGAACTCAGTGATGATAGTGATATCCACCTGCCGTCCTGTTCAGGGAAAAGTGAGATACTATGCACTGTGTACACAGATTGCTACTCCTGACTACACTCAAAAGGGGGCAAGCCATGTCCGGCACAGTGGACATTTCTAGGAAATTCTTCCTGCCACTAAAGACCATCTTGTTCACCTTACAGAAGGAAATCTGCTACCTGTTTGTCACCCTGGCGCTGTCTATGACGTGTAGCTGTCATTTCTGTCTACAGAAGGCAAGTAGAGGTCTACTTCTAGGAACGCACTGAAAACATTAACAGGACATAATATCTTCAAAACAACAACAACTACAAAGTCAGAGGGTCCTGGAATCATGACATTAGGGGCACTCATGAGAATTTATGAAGGGTGATTCCCACCTCAACCAGGCTGTAATCCATGTTGATGAAAGCAAACAGGAGGGAGGAAGGACCTGGCTTCTCTTCCGTTCAATACATGAGGCTTAGGTAGCTCAGGGTATTTATACAGCTCTGATAAATGGCAGGATCCTACAGTTTGGAGACCCAAAGGATTTCTTTCTCCTTCCTAATGTTTAGCTTCAGCACCTGAAAAGCAGTGACCTAGCCACGGGCCTTACACGGGAAGAAGAATTAAAGCCACAGCTTAAAACAGGTGGAATGCAGGGGAGGCTGGCCTTTGGTCCTGCTTAGCAGGACGGGGGGCTGTGGTTCAAGGAGAAGCCAAGCTCCAGGCAGCAGGAGCCCCGCAACCTCAGTCCCCACCTTGAATCTCACGCCTGCCTTCCTCCTCCTTTCCTCCTTTGAGAAAGGGGCAAGTTCTTAACAGGTCATTTTGACCAAGCTCTTGGAGGAAAACAGAAGGCAAACCCTGCAAGAGCCTGACCAACAGGAGGAGCTCCGGGCCCCAGAATGGCTGCTGGCCCATTCTGAGTATCCTGGGGATCTTTTACCTACAATGACCATACTTATTCTTCCAAACTAGTACACATTTGAGAGGGAAAAGGGAAGCCAGCAAGGAGCCACGACCTAGGTATAAACAGACACAAAGGGCATGTGGTCAAACTTACCACAGGCATAGGAATCCCCTTACTCAGGCCAAGGATAAGAAGCTGGACATGGTGGTACACACCTGTAATCCCAGGATGGCAGGTCCAAGGTCAGGTCAGCCTCAGCAACTTCACGAGAACCTGTTTGAAGATACAAAATAAAACAGGGTTGAGGGCGTTGCTCAGTGGCAGTCAGGTAAACTCAAATAAAAACTACACTGAAATTCCATCTACCTCAAGTTAGAATGGCAATTGCCAAGAATACAAACAATAATAAATGCTGATGAGGATGTGGGGAAATAGGAACTCTTATGCACTGCTGGTGGGATTTCAAATTAGTGCAGCCAATACGGAGATCATTGTGGAGGTGCCTAAGAAGGCTGGGAATGGACTCATCATATGACTTTGCTATACCACTCCTGGGGATCTCTTTTTTTTTTTTTTTCCAGTACTGGGGATTGAACTCAGAGGCATTCTACCTACGAGCTATACCCCCAGCCCTATTTTTTATTCTTTATTTTTGAAACAGGGTCTCACTAAGTTGCAGAGTGCCTCACTAGGTAGCTGAGGCTGCCTGCGAACCCTCTGGTCTCAGCCTCCCAAATGCTGGGATTACAAGTGTGTGCCACCACACCCGGCTCCCGTGGATCTCTTAGAAGGAACTGAAGCCAGAATATTATAGCAATACATACATCCATGTATGTATCCAGAACAATTCACAAGTCAGTCTATGGCACCAACCTAGATATCCATCGACAGATGAATGGGTTATGAAACTGTGGTCTGCACACACCATGGAATTGTACTCAGCCATAAAGAAGAACAGAATCATGTCATTTTCAGGAAAATAGATAGAACTAGAAAATATTATGCTAAGCAAGATCAGCCAGTCTCAGAAAGTCAAGGGTCATATGTTTTCTCTCATGCGTGGAAGCTTGAGAGAAAATAGGAAGCAAAAGGCCTCAGTTGTCCTTAGATGGACTTCTGTGAAATGACCCAGGTGACAGGAATGAGGCAGGTTAAAGACGAGCCCAGGACAGTATGTCTCGCTGCCACCCTCTAACCTCGCGACACCCAGGGCAGGTTATTTCAAAGAAAAGTAGGAAAGTGACTAGATTGGTACTAAAAATTCTCCCCCAAGGTTAAATTCACTTTGATATAAAGACCTATATGAGGTTTATAGTCAAATTTGAGGCAGAAGAACAGAGAATCTGTTTGCAAAATCCCCTAGAGCTGGGAAGGCCAGGCCTCTTGAGCTTTTCTAATCAATCACTATAGCACTTGCTCAAAGCTTCTCCCAGAGAGAAACTCTGAGATGGTGGGCTGCGGCTTTGCCAGTGAAACCTCTCGGCCTCCCACAGGCCGAACTTGATAGCCTGAAGGCCCTGTGCAGACTAGACAGGCAAGGAGGGGCGAAGGCAGGCTGGAAGAGCAAAGGGGAAACACGGACTCTGCCATTCCCCAGTAATAACAATAATAATAATAATAATAATAATAATAATAATAATAATAATAGCAGTTATTAACCATTTTCTAAATGCCGTGTGTTACGTGCATCCTTTCGTCTGTATTATCTCAATTATTTCAGTCATCTCTCAACCAACACAATCCTATCCGGGTTCGGTTCACACTCATTTTACTGAGAATTCCCTCCCTGGGCCACAGCTCAGCACCTGCTGAGTGTGGTGACAGGGGAATGAAAAGAAAAGGATGCTTCTCTCTCTTTTGTGTGTGTGTTGGGAGGGGGGTACTGGGGCGTTCTACCTCTGAGACACACACCCAGCCCGATTTTATGTTTTATTTTGAAACAGGATCTCCCTAAATTACTGAGACTAGTCTCCAACCTGCAATCCAGGAGGTCTCAGCCTCCTAAATACTGGGATTACAAGCATGCGCCACCACGCCAGGCAGATTTTCATTTAAATGTAAGTGTAGGGACCAGGGTTCCATGCTGGCGAAGGTCTGTCACTAGCAGTGCTCATTTTTAAGCTGTGAGAACTGGACTCCGATGCTTCTCTTTTCTAGATATTTCCTGATGGCTGCCCCACCCCAAAGGAGCAGCCATCAGTGATTTCTATCAGCCTATGTTTATTAAGCACCTACTACGTACAAGACAGGTGCTTTCTCAAACTGAAGACCTAGGTAACAAATCAAGAATATTTCAACTTCTTCAGGCTATCGAATTCTAAGGAAATCTTAGAGAACATCCAGACAGCATCTTTGAAAATATGATTTAAGGAACGCTGGGCAAGAAATGGTGGGGCCATTAAAAATACAAAATTCCAGTCTCCATCAAAAGCACTTAAGGTAGAGGCAAGAAGTGAGTTTCTTTTTTTCCTTTAGCACCTGAGAAACTTCCATGCACGTCAGCTTGAAGAACCTTCCTTGTGGATCAACCCCTCCATGTTGATAAGGAACTGAGGTTTAAGAAGAAAAACAAACGGCACCAACATCCTGTAGAGTCAGAAGCTTTCTTCCAGGTTACACTGAGCAACTGGTTTGTCCTTGGGAGGACTGTGACAAATGCCAAGTAAACACATGGACATTCTGTGCAGTGGCAGGACACCCGTGTCCCCCCATGGTACTGGCATCAGGACACTTGTACCCGGATAGCCGAGGTTTAAGCTTATCCTCTCTCTTAACCCAGCATGAGGTGAAGCACAGGCTCTGCTCTGGGATGCAGGAGAATCTGAAGGTTAGCGGTACGAAACTGGTCCCGGAAATGCCGATCAGAATCCAGAGCTGGATTACACTGGCCAAGACTTTTGTTCCAACCTTAAAAGATCCAGGATATAGATTTTTACAGGGAAACACAACCTTGCTCAGGATAGAGTGGAGAGGACATGGAGGATTTTATAACAAGAGAGCACAAATGAACTTGTGTTTTCCCAAAGCACTATATGGCTTCTAATTGTAGAAACAGCATTTCACCCTCAATATAAATCTGCTCCAAATCTGCTCATCCATGGCCTCTTGAGAAATTTTGGACATGTGGAAAATTCAAAAATAAATGCATCTATCTTCGGAGTTTCTTTATAAAGGATCATGTGAGAGAGATCTAGGTCCTTCCACTTAGATGCCGTGGGAACCCACCCATGGCTTATAAAGTACTTCTGCTGGCCAACCCATAATGGTAACATTACTTCAGATGATTAAAGATAGTAAATATGCTGGGCATGGCGGCTCACACCTGTAATGCCAGTATTGGGAGGCTGAGACAGGAGGGTTGCAGGTTCAAGGCCAGCCTTAACAATGTAGCAAGGATTCTCTGCAAATAGAACACCCCTAGGTTCAATCCCCAGTACCCCCCCCCACACACACACAGAGACAGAGAGAAAGAGAAAATATTAAAATGGGCACTGTATCTGGTGTATGACTTTTTTTTTTCCTACCCATAAATTGAAACCTGTTTCCATATATATTCCAAATCTGCATGTGCATGTAATTACGTGTGTATCCTCTAGAATATACAAAATTACACGTGTACGATGTGAGACTGCAGACAGAGGAAAAGCAAGTGGCAGGGAGGTGACACACCATGTCCATTCAAGTCAAGCTACCCAGTGACACTACTAGAAGCAAACATTTTAAGACTTCTGTATGCCAAACTTCTTAAAATGGTGAAATCAGTTCCTGGGCCTCAACTCAGCTACTTGTTTGAATTTCTGGCATTTCTATCTCCCTGTCTTCCTTCAAAATCTGCTCGACGGAATCGGTCAAATGAGGTGAATGGCAGCTGCAAAGTTAGCTGAATTTCAGTAGTTTTTCTGGAGAGCAAAATTCAATATTGCGGCTTCCCTAACTGCATACGGTTTTCATGGGTGTGCAGGAACGAGGCCACAGCGTGGCACGTGGCGCCCTCCACTGCAAGATGGACATATTATCTGACAAAAAGAGGCTTTACCGCCAGGGGACATGAGTTACTGAGTGAATAAGGTGCCCACTGGATTAGAGCAGGGGCTCAATGAACACGTAAAAGACATGTTTGTGACGCCAGTAATAGTCAGGCTATTTTAAAGCAATCACATATGTGACGCTCCGTATTATCAAGTCTGATGCATGGTAAAAATCTCACTAGATATGAATTTTCCTCACTGGGTATAAAAAACGTCCTTTCTGGATGGAAACTGATCACCTATTGGAAGTCCCATCTGTTCACGAGTAGTACGCGCCGTTATGTAAGCGAAACACCTGCTTTGCTTTAATGTCGATGGAGGACCTATAAAACAGATTGCTTCCTAGCTTCTAAACCTATAAAACTGATCAGAGCCTAGCTGGCTCCGTGGTAATGAGATTTCACTAAGATAGGAACACAGCGTGTGGTATTGACACAGTGAGCAATGTTTATAAAAGGGGGAGCATTTTGTTGACCCCAACTTAATCTTGGGAGCTCACTTCAGGTCTCCTCTAGAGGAACCCCACCACTATAACTGGAACCACTGGGCGTGAGGTACCAGACTAGACACACAGTCACCCGGGTCAGGCAGCTCAGTGACACCATAGGGTCATCAATTCACAGATGCCACAGTGTCGGTGTGGGGCTCTGTCCACAAGCACGCCCTCACATGGTGGGTAGGAGAAATGCAGGGAAGTAAATTAAGGAGAGAGTGGTGCAAGGTAACATCTGGAAAAGGAGCAAACGCAGCTCAGCGGCAAGAGGGGAAAGACACCCAAAAGGAACAGAGGGAGAGCAAACAGCCAGACCCAACAACAGGAAAGGGGAAGAGGGTGACTGTGGCGGTGACACCTGTCCGAGGGCATCAGAAAGCCACTGTCCTGGCTCTCAGAAGTGAGAGGACACAGAACATGATTTGTTCTCGTGAGACCGTCGCGTCTCCTGCCGGTGCACCCCTGGTCTGGTCGGGAGGAGCACTTCACCATTCCAACACAAAGCACACCGAATGCATCCTGGAAATAAATACGAGGGCTGCGTGGCTCTCACCCCGTCATTTTACATCACGCTTTTCATTTGATTCTTTTCATGTTCATTTGAACTATAATGGGGGACTTCAAAAGCTGGCAAGCTTAGGCAGATTTTCACTTACAAAAATGGAGTATTTCACAATTCCTTTAGAAACTGCATGCTGGAGGCTCGGATTTTACTTTTTTTAAGCCCACTGGTTGACTTGCAAAGTAATATGTCATTCGTATCTTCTCCAAGATATTCCCCAGTGGAGGTACAAGGCAGGATTTTTGCATTATAAGACAATTGGACATAGCTGCGCACAAAAAGGCTGTTGGGTTCAGTCTGGGGAACACAGCTGGAGACTTGCAGGGAACAGCTGGAACTAGGCCGGAGTGTCTCTCCAGGCCGGCTCTGGGGAAGAAGCTGTGCCTTTGTGTGGAGAGTTAAGGATGTCTGAAAGCTCAACTCAAAGTGCTAAATAACCTTTCAGGTGGTGCAATGGAGCAAAATCCCACGAGGATTGACTGTATAAAAGAGTAAAACTCCTACCTTATGACTAGAATGGGAAACCACTTTGGAAATCAAAACTAAAGGGTCAGAGAGCTAATGGGGGAGAAAAAGAAAAATTCTGGCATCAGTGGTGTGCGTGTGTGTGTGTGTGTGTGTGTACATGATCAGCAGTGGCTTTTCTGGAAGACCTGGCCATGGAGATAGCCCGCAGCTTGTCAGAGCGGCCCCCCAGGACTCGGTCCATTGGAATAGCAGCATCTCCCTGGTGACGCTCTGTAGGAACAGACCCAGCATCACGAGAGCAAAGCGCTGAGACATGGGTGATTTTGAGCATGAACAGAATCACTTATCTCATGCTCCAGAAACCGATTTGCATTCACCTGGCGCGCTTGCCTTACGTCCATCCAGACACATAATGCAATTGTGTGTGGGCTTAATAGCGTGTCTGCCTGGGGCTGTTAAATGAGAAATCCGAAACGTGCAAAACTAGGTCTCATCCTGTAGTCATCTAGTTGCCTCTGCTGCTCCTAATTTAATAACCAGATGCCTGTGCCACGCTACTTGGTATGTATCTCTTTAACTACATCATCTACTTACCTACCTACCTAGCATCTATTTAAAGACAGGAGATCTAACAGAAGAGCACAATAATTTTCTGGAAAATATAAAGCTGTCTGCTCTAATAATGATGCTTGAATTTCCTGAGCAACCACCATCGGCCAGAACTGTTCTACTTGTGATTTTCCTTTATCTTTTTATCTTCTAAAGGGTGAGAAAGTATCTAGGATAGGGGGAGGATTTTATGCCAGGCCCTCCCATCAACAAACTGCTTGGGTTGAAAGCTTTCCTCCCTGGCTTGTCAGAGCTGAAATACCTTGCCCAAAGTCACCCACCAGCAGGCCAAGGCCAAGGTCTGACTGAAATTGATTCCAGCAATAAAAATCTCTGTCCTTCCTTGAAACTATCCTGCTAGAATATGCAAATCCCTTGCCCTCTAGACAAAACGAGTATTTCCCCCAAGGTATACTGGATCCTTCTATCTTCATATATGACTTCATACCCAAGGAAAAGGTATGTTGGCCTTTGGGGAATTCTACTTGTACGCATTCTGTGCCATTCCTGGCCTTGCAGTGTTGTGCATTTCTCAAATATATGGCCCTTTCATTACGAAGCACCGGGTAAAAACAGAAAAGAGCCGTCTGCCGCCAGAGACTTTCATTGCAGTGTAGTCACTTGAATATTTCAAATGTCTGTCAGATAATACTCTACCCTCCTCTTCATTCTGACAACATCCGACATATTTTTCATTTTTATTGCACAGACTCTAGGATACTACGAGAATCACGCAACTTCTCTCAGCCTACCTAAAGAACCCATTAAAGCTTTCTTGTCCCAATTCTCAACTGTCACCTGGGAACACACAAAATTGGCTATTTCTCATGAAATAGTCAATGACAGATGAAATAGGGGTTTGAGAGTACTTTCAAACAAAATAGAAGCCAACTTAATAAATTCTTTTCCCTAAAACATGCTGTTATTCAGTGAATTCTATAAGAAAGACAATCATTTCCAAATGTATTAAGACAGAATGAAAAGAAAGAGCGTAAAAACAACTTGTTTTATGCCAATAAATAAATCAATGAGAGTAGCTGCTCCATCCCAGGCGGTGTTCTGAATACTTTACCAGGGCCATCTCATTTGATCCCAACTAAGGTCTTACACCATAGGTATTATTACCTCCACTCTGGTAATGAGAAATCAGAAACATTCAAGAAATAGGAATATAAATACTACTAATGAAACAGGAATGACAGCGTTTCTTGAAACAATGCAGAATGCCAAAGACATTTATCATATTTAACACTCACTTCGAGGAGAACTTTTTCAACAACTAGAACTAATAAGTGGTTTGTGTTTATTAACTAGCCAATTCTGCTCTAACATGGCATACATATTCTTAAAGAATTGCTGCGCTACACAAAATTGCGTCATAAAGGACATGGAATTTATGGGGAAAAATTGCATTAGGGATACAAAACTCAAAAGAGTCATCAATGACACGCGAAAAACTAATGAAAACAGTGACATTGCTTTACACGAGTTAGATGTCTTAAGCGATGAGATGTATAAATGCCACAATGAGTAGAGCATCTTACCTTATAAAAGTGACAGTTTGCTGGAGGAAGCGGAGGCAGGTAGGTGTGTGACCGGGGGGTGTGCGGGCCCTCTGCATCCCCATATAGCGTGCTCCAGCTGTGTTTGCCTAGTGTTTCTTGTGGAAGGAGTCATGCATTTGCAAATGTGAACTTTCTGTTGTACTCAACTTGTCTTCTAGCATATCAATCCTATTGGGATGAGTTTCCATTCTCAAAGCTAGCGTTATGGTACAGCTGTGGTACAGGGGAGTGGTATTGGAGCTATAACCTGCAAAAGGGAACTGTCCTGACCCAGAAGATGAGGAATGCTTTAAGTAGAAGGAGCTGACGCACCGAGCATCAAGGTCCAGTGAGGTGTCAAAGGCAGAGCAGGCGAGGAAGGTTATTCCAGGAAGAATACGGGGTAGTAGGGGCCAGTGTGACTGTGGAAAAGGATGCACCAACCGTCCCGCATTATGTAGCAACTAAATATGTTACTTACTTTTAAAAATAACTATAATTGTTATATATTATATATATAATTATATGTATATAATTATTATAACTGTTGTACTGGGGATTGAACAACAGTACAACATTCTATCTCTGAGCTACACCCCCAGCCCTATTTTATTTTTTATTTTGAAACAGGGTCTCATTAAGTTGCTGAGGACCTCACTGAGCTTGGCCTCTACTCTGCGATCCTCCTGTCTCAGCCTCCCAAGTATGGGGATTATGGGTGTTATATATTTTATTTTTGACAAATAAAAATTGTATGTTTGTGGAGTACAACATGATGGTTCCATGTATTTGTAAGTGAAGCTAATTAGTCATCACCTCACATGCTAATCTTTGCTTTGTGGAAAGAAACTTAAAAACTGCTAGGAACAATTTGTAAGTACAGAATACATTGTTACTAACTGTCTGTAGCCCGAATAGCTCTTTCTGTCAGAAAATGAGGAAGTGCTCCCAGAATGATGGGGATATAAAAGAAGGACGCAGGAGCCACACACATGCAGCTCCCTAGAGGCAGGGAGTAGCTGTCAAGCTCCCCTTGCTGAGCCCAGCACCTGAGCCAGCAATAATGCAGTAATGGTGAACCCAGAGGTGCTAGTGGAAAAAGGATCTCAGGTACAGAGGATCTGGAAAATACAAGAAAGAACTGCATGTACTCCTGGGGTAGTTATCTCCATATCAATGGATTGGCATTCCTAATCTCCCAGAACTCACTCACTCCTTCCTCCCTCCTTCCCTCTCTTTCTTGTATGGAGATTGAAGCCATACAATTTTCTTACTAGATCCCAGCCCTATGTTTTTGTTGTTGTTTCTTTGTTTTTGAAACAAGGTCTCACTAAGGTGCTGAGACTGGCCTCAAACCTGCAATTGAACCCTCCTTTCTCAACCTCCCAAGTACTGGGATTACAGGTGTGGACCATCACACCCAGCCCCACAACTCTTTTCTAGTTGAATTAACTGAATTTTTATAAAGATTAAGGTGGCAATCTTAATTACATTGTAAGCTGGGCATAGTGGCACACACCTGTAATCCCAGTACTTCGGAAACTTGAGATAGGAGGATCGCAGGTTTAAGACCAACTTCAGCAACTTAGTGAGATCCTGTTTCAAAAAATAAAAAATAAAAATAACATAGGGGTAGGGGTACAGATCATCTCCAGCACCACAAAAAAGAAGAGGCACACGTAGTTCATTTTCATAATACACACTTATTAAAGACATTAGCAGTATTAACAAGACTATTCTGATGAAACCCAAATCCTGAAAATTGGATTTTTATCAGTATTTTTATTCCTATATCTATCACTGTGCCCTGGGAATGTCTGTTTTCTTTCCTTTTTTTTCAAATATTCTTGACAACACTCTAATTCCCAAATTTTTAAAGCTTGTCATTATTGGAACTATTAACGGTGTGCCTTGAAATCTCTCAAAACAGTCTCCAATTAAGCTGATTCTGAAATCACACAGTAGAGTTGGCAACTTCCAGAGCTGGTCCTATACATGTCTAGCAAAGAGTGTACTGGGTTTAGAAAAGAGTAAAATGAAATTCCTTCCATGCCTGAAGAGGCAAGAAGCTTTGCTCAACATACCTCACCATGATGAGTTACTAGTTAAAGACACATTGAACCAAAAGTTTCCAATCTTCTTAGTGACTTAAAGACAAGAAGTCAACTAACATTGAGCATAATACCACCTTATAAAGCAACAAAGGTAACGCAGTAGCCAACTTCTCTTGGGTACCGATTTCCTCAATTTGAAGAGTTAAGATCAGAAACATCCAGGAAGTGACTAGGGCCAAAGGACATTATCGTGTATTTAGAGAAAGGCTGTTTGACCACACCCTCGCTGCCTTAGAGAGGAAAAAGGTGTCACAGAAGCATACCTGTTCATCAGATGCGTTATCAGGTTGTGATAACACAACAGCTGCTGGCTTTGCAGAAACTCAGTCAGATCATCTGGGTAGTGAGTATTTAATTACAAGCCGACACCAATGAGGTAAAGAAAAGTCCTTTGAGTGCACAAGGAAAGAAGCTGGCCTCGATTTGAGGCTGCGAGGGAAGGGAGCTCCAAGAAGCAAAGGAGCACCCACACAGCAGAAAATGAGAGTTAGAAAAATGACTTGCATAAAGCTTGTGAGGCTGAACGAGTGGCTGTTCGGTCCCATCAAGCCTTTAGAAGTCACACAGAACACACCTGTCATGCCAGGGGGCACGTCACCAACACACCTGCCCGAAGCAAGCTATCCACGGCCTTCCTTACTCACTGTACAACTCCACACTCCCTCAGCTGTCACCTGCTCAAAGGTACAACCACAATGACAGCAGGTGAGCAGCAGGGGACCAGGACAGCGAGGGGCACCTAGCAAATTCCAAACCACACAGTGCGAGAACGCGGGTCCTTCATCCTACTCACATCTGCCACTATAGAGAGTGGACAAGCCAGGGCCACTACGCCTTGGTCCTGTGACCTTTGTGTTGCATAAAACAGATGTAAGCGAGGAAGTCTAACTTTGGGGAAAACTCAACTCACAGTTCTGTAGGCATGATAAAGGTGCACTGTTTAAAAAAGAAATAAAAAAAAAAAGAAAGACATTAACATAAGAACTTTTTTTTTTTTTTTTTTTGCGGTACTGGGGATTGAATTCAGGGGCATTCTACCTCTGAGCTACACCCCTAGCCCAATTTTTTATTCTTTATTTTGAAACAGGGTCTCACTAAGTTGTGGAATGCCTCACTAGGTAGCTGAGGCTGGCCACGAACTTGGATCCTCTGGTCTCAGCCTCCCGAATGCTGGGATTACAAGGGTGTGCCACCACACGCAGCCCATAAGAACTTTTTGAGTAAAGTCTTTTTGAATTTTTGTATAGTAAATGATATATATATATATATAACAACATGCCTTAATAAGGACTGCACACTCCTCTAATCTTCATGTGTTCATAATCAGTTGCTATTCTGACTTTAGGTGCTATAAATGTGATGAAAAGTCTACTCTGAACTTCCCTGTAGGAGACTTCTCCAAGGCCGGCACGCCCATGGATTGACCTGGCGCCATCCGGTCAGCTCCCCTGTGTATAAACTCCACAGCAGATGTGCAGTCGCCGTCCTCCTTTGAGACTGCTGGCTTGGCTCTCCTCGCTGCAGCCTTTCCTGCCATGGCTTTGTGTGTGGGGACGCCCTCTGCGGTCATTTTATTTGTAATAGTGCCTTGTGTGTTGTGTCTCCTAGCTCTACATACAAACCACCACGCTCACAATCTCCATGAACCTGAGCGCGTCAGTGGCGCTGGGGATGCTGTACATGCCGAAGGTGTACATTATCATCTTCCACCCTGAGCTCAATGTCCAGAAACGGAAGCGGAGCTTCAAGGCCGTAGTCACTGCCGCCACCATGTCATCGCGGCTGTCACACAAGCCCAGTGACAGGCCCAACGGTGAGGCAAAGACAGAACTCTGTGAAAACGTAGACCCGAACAGTAAGTAACCCTTTCCTTCCCCTTGCCTTGCCATGTGCTGTGTGTTGCCTCTCCCTGGAGAAGTACTGTGACCTGGCGTTGCTTAGGGATGGGGTGGCCTTTGTGAATGCTAGGCATGGTGGGTCCATCCCTGCCTCCATTTTCTTTTTAGTTCCTACTGGTCAAAAGCTTCTAGAAGGTCAGCTTCAAGAGCATGAAGCCTCCCCTTCCCTTGCGGGTCTTTTTGCTATTGAACCCTCTAATCAACATTAATATCTCTCTCAGGTTACCCTTTCTTGCACCCTTCCTGCGGAGGAAACTACTTCCCATTACACAAACCTAATGAACTATAGCAGTAGACATGAAATTAGAATATTTAAGGACTTAGGAAGCATAACTTCTTTCATGAATGTGGGGAATTTTTTACTAAACAAATCGTCTAGAAAAAAAACATAAAATATTGGACAGAGTTGTCCAACTTTCATCCAAGTACACAGGCACACACACTATCATGCTAATAGCATTACCATGTGGGGAAGATATCTCCCATCCCACTGCAGAAGAGATTTGCTCTGAGAAAGACAAAACCTTAGAGGTGAGATTAAGGAAGAAATGTGAGTTTTAAGATGCCACCTCAAATATATGCAACACCCAGTAGCCTTTAGTCATTCTTGCAAATGACCCCCAAATAAAATTGGCATAAAGACATCACTTTGTAAATAATCCAGTACCAGTTTAGCATTTAAATACATAGAATACCCAGTTGCTAATTCTACTAACAATGTGGTGAATTACATATTAAACACACTGGATTCATTTTCCAGGAATATTTTTGCCAGTTCCATATAAACTGAAACACTCCAGTGTTCATGACACTTCCTGGTTTTAAGATAGAAGCTGTCCATTAAGCCATCCACAACACACTGCTTTTCAATTATGACCTAATCTTATTATATCCAAAGTCTTAACGGCCAAGCAGAAAGAAGACTAATAGGTCTTAGAACTAATACATATTGTGCAAAGACCCAAGATCTTGGCCCATCTACATTATAAATAGCTGAATAAATATCACAAGACACTTTCAAAGTAAAGTGACAAAACATCAAGGCTAATTAGTAACAGGATGTGCTTCCCTGTGGTTCCTCAAGAGAATAAATCCTGGGACAAGGCCAGAAGAAGGAAACATCCCCCCGTGCAGGCTCTGCTCTTTTTGATTAACTGGTCAACGGAGAGGAGGGGAGCGGGTGGAGAAGTGCTGGCATTCCCCGTGATGTAGAAGAGGATCTGGGTTCAAATCCAGCTCACTGGGCTTGTCACCATATGGCTTTGACAATCAAGAGTTTTTCAGAAACTCTGCATCTTTATGTATAAAATGGAAGTAAGGGTTCCATAAAATCTATGTATCGAACAAATGGTATATCAATTAAATGCCAATTCTTTCTATTTCTGAGGAAGCAAAAAACTTTGCTTCGTATATTTCAGTGTGATAGTTTCACAAATCAATTAAAGGCAGAATGACTACCAGGAGGTAAATTAAACTGGACCCCCCCAGAGAAGGGGTGCATACATTTATAGCTAGTCATGTACTGAGAAATATCCCGGTTTAATTTTATTTGTGTAACTTTGCCATATAGAATCTGGTCATATTTGTATTTCATAGAATCTTTATCCTATAGCTATTCCAATAACAATTTAATACTTATATCTCTACACACAAATACTTGGAAGTCTGTATGTATGTATTTTAAAAACACCAAATTAAAACTTTTAAATTTGGATAATTAATTCAGTGCTATACTACTTAAGTATTATCGACTTTAAAACAGTATTTCTACTGTTGCTAACTCTTAACGATTAGGTCTAATCCTTTTTGGAGCTTTTTGGGGATGACAGCTGTTACTAAGACTGGCATCAGTATCCTTTGGAATAGGTATTGTGCAGAATGCTATTTATATCCTCACTCCTCACAGTAAGTCTGTAGAGTGAGTACTGTTGTTCTCATTTTACGGAAGAAGCCCAGGAGTAGGGAGCTGAAGTGACGTTACCAAAGTCATAGATGTAGCTTTCAGCAGAGGCTAGAGCAACCCAGACCCTTCCCTCTGTTTCTTAATTTGAGTGGCATGCACGAATGACTGTTTTGGCTTCCGCATTTGGTAATACGGCTTGCATATATGCAATATGCAATATATGATGATGATGATGTTGGTTGGGAGGTTTTTAGTTAAAACATGCTGTGAACTGTATGATTGCATATTTTATTATCTACAGAAAGGAATAAACTGAACTCAAAGAAGGCTGCCCAGGTAGAGGCCTCTTCTTACTAACTTAAAAATTCAACCATTATATTATCTATTTCAATTGCAACAATGATTCCATTGGGAATTCATTGGGTGTCTTTCTTGAAAAAGTGTTGTTGGGTTCTCGATCTTGTTCTGGTGTCTACATAGACAAACATTCCATAAAAAGAAAAGAAATCAAAGAGCCTGTGTCTCAAAACCAGACTGAGAGACATTTTGAAATTTCTTCAACTATTTTGGTATTGTGTAGACACTTCCCTAAATCACCATAAAGACTTGATATTTTGTGAACCGTGGGAGGAGATTCATGTACCTCCAAACATTGGGGTTTCTGATGACCTGCTCAGTAAAGTCCTGAAGAGGAACCCAAAGCTGTCCAAAAGCTGTGTTCTCTCTCTGTGCTGACCAACACTTGAGATACGGCTGTTCAACTGGGCAAACACATTTGCAGTTGAACTTCATTTTAAATAATTTACGTTTAAAGGAGCCACCTATGGTGTGGCTACTGTATTGGACAATACAGCCCTAGAAATTAGTGTGTCTAAACAGACAAAGATTTCATTCCCAAGCACTCAATCTGAATCTATACTGGAGAAAGCTCCACGATTTTAGCAGTGAAGCTGATCCAAGACAAATCAGTGTCGAGGAATACCAGATTTGAGATGAGACCAAGATGCAAAAAAACAATAATAATAATAATAATAATAATAATAATAATAACAACAACAACAACAACTATAATAATTTTTAAATGCAGTCTTTTAAAGTTATCTCAAAAGAAGCCACTAATATGGAAAAACTCTTATCATAGACTACAAGTACATTTGGAAAGAGTCCCCAGCAATGCAAAAAGGTGTTGAACATCCAAGTAATGAAAACAGATAAGACAGTCCTGATGCCAGGAAATACTATCATAATATTCTGTTGAATATCAAGTATAGCCCAAATTATCCCCAATATCTAAACTTTGGCAATATAGACAAGGGAATCATTTGCTGGATTTAAGCTGTCTGGCTTAAAGCACACAAAAACCCCGCTCGTGTACTTGATAAAAGAATCTCGCTCTTCAGTGGGGCAGGTCTATTTCCTGAGGGAGGGGATGGGAGAACAAAGTCTAGTTTACAGTATGAGCTGCAAGGCAAATCATGGGACAGAAATGTCCTCTCGCTTACTGCTGCTCTGAGCTGTCAATGTACTTCAGTCCTCAGTGTCTCATCCCTGCCAGCTCTGCTCCATCACCGCGTCTGCCATCTGGCGCATGCGCACTTGTCCTCATCCAACCACACCGCGACCACTTGTCTCCGTGAGAGCCAACTTGCTTGCTGGCTTAACATGGGCAGACATCCAGGCTGCCCCAGTGCTGCCCGATTTTTGCCTCAGTACACGGTTTTCCCCTTAGGTTGCTTCTTTAGTTAAAATTCCATGGTTGGAAAGAAACACAATTCTCCATACTGAACACACAAAAAGGGAACCTTCTCAGAAATTTCATGTTATCTGTGCACTAGTGATATCTGTGCGTTCAGATTTGGCTCAAGGTTTTCTGGCCTCTACATTCAGATTAAAAAATAGCAAGCTCAGAGGGGAGAAGGGCGAAGCTCAGCTACTTACTGAGTACAAGTTAGATTTCTGTCACTAGGGGTTCTGGAGAGTCCCGCCTCCTATAGAGAGCCTCAGATCTGGCTAGGAGGGCCCCTCCTCAACTTTCATTTCAATCTGTGGTTTTTATGTACCCTCTGGATCGAGCATCTTTCTCTGCGCTTTCTACTGTTGGTTTAGCATAAGTTCATGGTAAACCTGAGGATGCCTGATAATAGGAGAACACGGTTGTGCTTGGGCTGGCTTGTGCACGGTCCTCATAACCCCTTGCAAGCTGGATGGGTAACATTAACTGAGAGGCAGCATGGCTTTGTGAGAAGGGCGGATGAGACCTGTGCCTTCCTCGGCTGGACCGGTCACAACCCGAAGACGCTCTGTGAATTGCGATGTGGTCTCACACCCTTGGTAAACGACCCCGGTGCTCAATGTAAGAGGCCCTAAGCTACTTGGGTCACGACATGCCATCCATTTTCTGAGGCAGTGTCCCCAGGCAAAGCACAGACACCTCGGCTACCCAGGCAGGACACAGAGTTTGTTGTGGAAAGTTAGTGGCAGCTAGAGATGGATGACAGGTGGACACCTAGAGCTCCGTGTTGGATGAGGGAGTGGACGACGGATTAGTGACCCTGAACAGATAGGACAGGAAACACTAGGATACGCTGAAGGACACTGCATATGGGGGAAGCATGTATTAGAATAATAATTTGTGCCTTGGATATAAAATATCTTAAATATAAGCCTGTATTCTGACACTGCCCTTTACTATAAGGAGAATACAGAAGTAAAAACTTGTGCTGTTCTCAAATAAAACAACTCCATAAATTATTGCAACTACTGATATAAGAAAGTATTTGAGAAAATAATTAAATGAACAAAAGTATCTTTTTTTTTTTGCTGCTGGAAAATGGATGTGGGCACCAAACCCTACTCAAGTAATGATGCCCAGAAAATTCTGGAAGCCGCTCCTGTGCTGTGTTGATTTGTTCCGGTTTGTTTTGCTTTTGTTTCGCTTCTTCATTCGTTTGGGTCCCCAGCATTCTCCACATTATGCCGCTGTTGCATCCTTCTGCACTGATCACGCAGGAGGGCCTCATGATGGGCTAGGCCGAGCTTCAAGGGATGGCCACAGCAAGGAAACAGCGCTCCCGACAGGTAGATGAGTCATTTCGGGGTTCAGGCAAGCAGGGCCCAACTGCCTCAACCCAAGAGGCACCAGTACCCCCATGTTCAGAGGTACCTGAATGGTGGTGAACTGGGCGACGGCGGGCTGGTGAGCCCCCCCACAGAGTGGGCCTTATGTTTCTGGTCTCTATCGCAGCCTCTTCTCCAAAGAGAAAGCTAGTAATAACAACAGCGGAATACTGTGTGCGTATATATTTTATACATACCTGTATATTTACTTTTCCTGTAGACTGTATACCACCAGTAAGAAAGAGTGTACAAAAATCTGTTACTTGGTACACTATTCCACCTACAGTATAGCTTTTGACTGCTTTCCGCAAGGTAAGAGAACAATCCGAATTTTCTTTATCTATGTGTTCTTGTCTGCCCTGCAAATTTGGGATGTTTCCATGAAAACTGTGCATGATTACCTGGAAGTCTATCTATCACAAGAGATGCGTTTTGACAGATGGTCTGTATGTTGGGCTGACAGTGGTCACCTGTCTGGTGTGTGATCCGGGGAACATGTTGGTGAGTCCCCCTCGTCTTTCCTGAAACAACTGGCCAGTCATTGCAGAGGACGGGTGCTGGTCACTCTGATACATGATCTGCTTTAAAATTCCCAGGGGTGAGAAATGGTATTTAAACCCACGTCTTCACACCCTGGCCATGTGGAAGGCTTACGGGAAATGAAGAGGGGTCTTTGACAGACCTAGTTAAAAAATGTTTCTTCTGGGTTATATTTATTATATTCGAAGAAATACACATGTTTCCAGAGATGTATCCATTCAAAAACCATGGCTGGCCCTACTGTCTAAGATGATTGTCTTAGTTCCTTTTTAGCCACCAAGAAATAATAGAAAAGGGTTTCCTAGCTGGGCTTAATGAGGTGTGGCTTAGAGTTCTGCCTTTCAAAAACTGAACCGATGTCAGCCGCCTCTCAGAGGCCAGGAGAGAGTCCAAGAAAG
>PVLC010009743.1:0-53034 GCA_004027655.1 Graphiurus murinus
TATGTGTAGTGGGAAATAAGTCTTTGTTGGAAACATCTAGGCTTTCTAGATGTCTTAAAAGTGCATGGCACATGGTATGATTAGAAGGCTAAAGTTATGCTCTTTATGTTTTTGTTACTACATAAGAATGGTTGCATTTTGGGAATGGAATTACTAAACTTGATGTCTTGGAGAGTTTGCTGTTTGAACTCTGGGTGATTGGTGGGGTGGGAATATGCAGAGAAGCTCTCTGTTCCCTTAAATTAGTTCATATTGTCTAGCCATTGTTCTATGTGTACATTTTAGTTACTATTGCTACGTATTAATGGATAAATTTCTAAAGCCCAAAGTATGTTAGAAGTAGGAAAATAATCCCTGTATAATTGTCCTTTTGTTAGTTTTTAGGAAGAACTCTCTTATGGGATGAACTTTGTTAATCCGTGTGGTCCTGTACTTAGTACATGACATTAGTCACTGGAATGGGGAAGAAAGAAAATGCTGGTGCCTCTAATCCACCATTTTGAATCTTCCAACATGTGCCTCTTTAATGAAAAATGAAGCACCACATTTGAATAAGTCTTATAAGGTCCTAGATCCAAATACCAATTTACAGGGAATTCATTGAGGAAAACCTTAAATGGCATTACAGGGATACAATCTGTAAAATGCCAAAAGTGTGAAAATCTACAGAACAAGCAATATGGCTTAATCAACAAATAAAATAAATTGCAGGGAAAGAAAAATCTATGAAAAGTGAGCTTATAGATAAAAAGGAAATTATTTTAAAGATAAATTTGTCATAGATTGGAATTTATTTACATTTTAGTTTAGAAAAAAAGAGAATAATAAAAATAAATTATTTGGTAGAAGTTTAAACTCCATGATGAAGGAAGTCACTGATGTAATAATTATGTTTATTTTTTAGATTACTTACCTTTTAGAGACCCTTACTAGCAAACTTATTGATAAATTGTTATATTACTTGGGATTTTGCTTCAAAACAATACAAGAAGAGAAGTGAGTAGGAGTTAGGGGTGAAAAAAACAGGAGCCAATAATTGAGAATAATAAAGTTGATGGATGCTTAATAGTTATTTTCTGTGTATGTTAAAATGTTTCAAGTTTTCCAGGACCTCAAGTTTTTATTAATATTCCTAATATGTAATGAGGAAAAAATTTTATCTGAAAAAATTCTTTAAAATATATCAATCAGTAACACTTGTCCAGTGATTTAAAAATGTATGTACTCATAAAGGATGAAGGAAATGTTGGAAAAGACAGGAATAGAAGCCAAACTTTTTTAATTTGTAGATTTACTGTTGGAACCATAAAAATGTTTTACATGGCTATAAAATAAAATTCAATCAAAAAGAAATCATTAAAAAATCTAAAGTGAAACAAATGAAGCTAATTCAATCTCCAGTTGGTGGCATAATCACACAGACAAGATCTACTCCAAATGACTTTAAGATATAATAATCTGATTTTCCACTCTCAATGGAATATAATCTAAAAATAAACCATTTTGTAATCAGATTTTGATGGCAGTTAATGGTATTATCATGCTAATACTTGTTTATTTGTAACCTGTGACAGAATATATAAGTAATTGTTTTTTGTCACTGAGAACTGAATCTTCAGCAGGGGAGAGAAAAATAGATATTGATATAAATGTAATGAAGGTAAGTAATTTTCAGTAATTCTTAATTTGAACTTGGGTTGGAAGTAATAGTACAACCATATAATGCATCTTATCTTCTAAAATATATACTATATATATATGTATATATATATGCTATGTGTATATTATATATGTGTGTGTGTGTGTTTTCTTGTTTTATCAAGAAAAGTCTTAGAAACAATAACCCATATTTTTAAAAGTGTTGGATTCCTATTGCTGTTATAACAATTTATCACAAATTTAATGGTTTAAAATAATTCACATGCAAATTTGTTCTCTTCCGGTTCTGGACATCCAAAATCAGTCTGACGGAGCTAAACTCAGTGTTAGCAGAGCATTTTCTTTCTGGAGACTCTAAGAGAGAACTCTTTCCTTGGCTTTTCCCATTTCTGAGCTGCCATAAGTAGGTTTATGGTTTCTTTCTCACATCAGTCTACCTCACACTTCCAACACGATACTACTAATTCTGTCGCTCCAGTGTTTGTTAAAGACTCTCTTTATGACATTGACCCCAGCTGTATAATCCAAGATAATTTAACCATCTTAAAATTTTTATTATTGAATAAAATATTAAAATATTTTAAAATAAAATATACTATATATTTATTGAATATATAATATATGATATTATATTATAATTATAACATTATAATTTTAATTGTATTATAATTTATTCAATATTCAATAAAATAAAGTATTTATTTTATTTACTCAATAAAATAAAATATTTTATTAAAATATTATTGAATAAAAGTATTCAATAATATTTATATTATAAATAAAATTATAAATAAATAAAAGTATTCAATAATAGTTGTGGATATTTTAATTTAAAAAGGGAAGAAATGAAAGGCAAAAATGTTTCACTGGTCCCAAGCAATTTTTCAAATCAGCTGAACAAACTTCACTAGTATTCAAATGCTGAGAATAAATCTTCAGTGGCTCATAGCTCTGGCCTCATAGTTATCCTTCCATTCTTATAAAATCTACCTGAGTAGATTTATGTCTGTGTCCTACCTGTACAACTTGAGGAGCTCAACAGCTTTCTTTGATTTTGTCTATTCCCTGTCCCTTTCAGACCAAGCTGACACTGTCCCTGCTAATATAACATCCTCAAAAACTTTATGGGTCTTTCCTGTATCTCATGGGGATTTACTGTGTTAAGCATCAATGATAATGTCAATGAGCATCTTTAATACTCAAATTGGTCTTGAAAACCATGTCACAACAAAAAGATTCATATTCTTTATAAAATGGCTATCAGGGAGGGATACAATTAATTTAACAGTCACCTTATTGTATTACTTAACTTTTCATCACTGGGACAAAATACCTGAGAAACACTACTTAAAGATTTCTTTGGTCTCACGGTCTCAGAGGTTTCAGTCATGGTCAGCTGGCTCCATTGTTCAGGGTCTGTAGCAAGGTAAAAACATCATGGTGGAAGGTCGTAGTGGAGGAAGGTGATCACCTCATGACAGCTGGGGAGTAGAGAGGGGAGGAGAAGGGGCTCAGAAAGATATATCCTTTGAGGGCATGCCTCCATTGACCTACTTTTTCTAACTATACCCCACCACTTACAGTTTCCACCACTTGCCAATTATGCTATCAAATACCATATCAAATATGAGGAACTGATAGTACAGTGTTCCTCATATTTTAGTTCTATTTGTCAAACTTGGAGTTTTTATTAAAATATTGATCAAGATTAAGTAGTTCTCCTGTGGGACCTAAAATCCCATATTTCTGCCTAACTTCTAGGTAATGCTGGACTTTCTGCAATTCAGAGTCACATGGCTAAAAATAGAAGAATTATTGACCAGTCAAATATGAGCACATAATTTAAGACATGAAGAGATAAGAAAACATATTGTCAATGAAAGTTTGTGAACAATTAGGGAAATGGGAACATTGGCTATTGGATTTCATGCAATAATTACTAACCTTCTTAAGCTTTGATAATTATATTGTTGTTTTCAGTCTTTGTCTTTCAGAGATATATTCTGAAATGTTCTTGAAGAAATGATAGGAAATCTTGGATTTGCTTTAAAATAACCCTGGAAATGGTGGGATAGTGGGTGATGAAGAAGTCAATAATGAAACAATAAAGGTTGAGTACCTCTAATCTGAAATTTTTTGGATCAGAAGCATTTAATACTTTCTCAGGTTTTGAAATATTTGTATATACACAGTGGATATACCTTGTGGCTAGAACCCAAATCTAAATACAAAATTCACTTAGGCTTGATATACACCTTATTCACATAGCTTGAAGGTAATTTTATACAATATTTTTATTGTAACTTGTCACCCAAGATCAATTATGGAATTTTCCACTGTGGATTTATGACAGTGCTCATGAAGTTTGAGATTTGAGATTTTAGATTTTCAGATTAGGAATACTCAATTTGTATTGGTAATGTGTTTCTAATAGTTGAGGTAGGAGGTTTATACATTGGTTTTATTATACTGTTTTTTTCAATTTTTAACTTGATAGAAAATTCAAATAATAAAAGTATTTTACAAAAAATGGAGACAAGAATCACAAGTGTGATTTTTAAATTAAAGGCAAGCACTATAGAAACAAGTACACAGCTAAACAAAAAGAATGCAAAGCTTAAATTTTATGCCAGCAAAAGGAAACCAGATTTATTCAAGGGAAAACAGAAAAGAATAAAAATGAAAGTAAAACAAATTATTAAATGATACAGCAGAAATAAATCATAACAAGAATTATCATAAATAGATGAAATGCATCAATATAAAGTCAGATATTTTCAAATTTAGAAAAATAAGTAATTTATTTTCTAAAGTAGACTTATTTAAAGCAAAAGCAAAAGACAGCTTCAAATCTTAAAGAATTTAAAAGCTGCACAGAAAGAGTATGGATGAGAAATTATGATCGAAAAATTTTGTCAAAATAAATTTTAAGGTAAGAATTATTGGAATGTACTATGATATCTTGGTTAAAAAGAATAGTTGAGACTATACTCCTAAAAGATAGCCTCAAATTATATAAAGTGACAACCTGTAGAAACTGAAGATTTTTTAGCACACTTCTATTAGAAATGATAAATGAAGCAGATAAAACTAAATAAAGACAGAGATCTCTTGATATTGCTTAGGTTTCTTTGATTGAATAATAAAATTTATATGCTTGAAGTATTAATTATACAGAAAAACTACATTTGAGAGAGAATATTATTCTCTTGTAGAGAATAGTATTCATTCTTCTTTAAGTAATGTTTGTTCCATATTCCTTAAAATAATCCCAGTAAATTCTTTTTTCCCCTCTATGAGATTTTTTTTATTGGTACATTGTAATCATGCATCTTAATGAGGTACAAGCTGGTAGAGGCATACATGCACATATCACTCAGTCACTCATTTAGTCCTTCCCCAATTACCATCCCATTCCTTCCTCCCTCCTTCCTTCTCATGTTAAGCTTAATGATTTAATTTTATATGTTTGTAAATGTATATCATGTGCATTAGGGTGTTTCCCTCTTCCCCTTTCCCATCTCCCTGAATTAAGTCACCTTCTTTACTCATCTAAGGTTTCTCCTTCTTAGTCCAATACATTCTAATGAATTTAAATCATAGACTATTTGGTTTCCATTCTTTTGCATAGATACCTATTGGGCGCCCCAGGCTGAACCCTCAGCCATGAGGCCCCAATAAAGATGCTGCCTGAATGTTGCTGGTTCGAACCTCTTTTATTATATCTCTCTCTTTCTGGGATCAAGGGCACTGCACAAGCAATAACAAACAGTACAGAAGTCGTCTTTCCAAATAGTGCCTTTCCAACAGACTTCCAATAACCCCTTTCTCTAGCAATCCGTCTTCCACTAGCAACCCACAACTTTTCCTCCCAGAACTTCCCCAGCAACCCACTCCAGCCTTTCCCCAACAGCAACTCTTTCCCCAGCAACAACAACAACAACTCTATCTATCGGGCGAGAGGTGGAGGCTCTTAAAGCCACACAGGGTCTAAGCCACGAGGCGTCTCATACAGCTCTCACCTGGGCCGGCCACGAGTCGGGTGTGCTGGTGCATGCCCTCTGGCATGGGGTAGCCCCAGAATGTTATCCACCTGCAGCCGCTTCTGGCACTCTGCCAGGAGCCATCTAGAGGCGAGGTCTAGCTGGCCGAACTAGGCCCCCGACAGATACCCAGAAGTGGTATTGTTGGATCATATGGTAGGTTCATTCCCATTCATCTGAGGATCCTCCATACTGTTTTCCAAAGTGGTTGCACTTGTCTGCAATCCCACCAACAATGTATTAGGGTTTCACTTCTCCACACCCTCACCAGAAGTTGTTGCTGTTAGTATTTTTGATGATTGCCATTCTAATTGGGGTTAGGTGAAATCTCAAGGTGGTTTTGATTTGCATCTCTCTGATTGCTAATGATGTGGAACATTTTCTCATACATTTATTGTCTATTTATCAGACCAATGCATGTGTATCTATGTTTGTAGCCACACAATTCACAATTGCCAAACTGTGGAACCAGCCAAGATGTCCATCAACAGATGAATGGATTACAAAACTATGGGATATGTACACAATGGAATTTTACTCAGTCGTAAAAAAGAACAAAATCATGTCATTTGCAAGGAAACAGATGGAACTGGAAAACATTATGTTAAGTGAGATTAGTCAGTCACAAAAAGTAAAATATCATATGCTCTCCCTAATATGTGGAAGCTAGGGAGAAAGTGGGTCATAAGAGGGATCCTAGACTAAGAAGGAGAAACCCTAGGTGAGCAAAGAAGTTGACTTAACTGAAGGTGATGGGGAGGGACACCCTAATGCACATGATGTGCTTTCACAACATACCAAAGTCAATCACTAAACTGAACTTGAGAAGGAGGGAGGAAGAGGAAATGGGGCGGGAATTGGGGAAGGGTTAAATGAGAGATGTGTGCATGGATGCCTTTACCGGCCTGTACCTAATAAAGATGGATGATCACAATGCACCAATAATAATAATTTTTAAAAATTAGTTAATTAATTAAAAAGTAAAAAAACTAGTATGCATAAAATTGAAAAGTTATAAAAAATTGATAAATTTCTGGATACATTATAAAGTTGGTGCAAAAAAAGAAAATAAACATGAAAATACAAGTAAAAATTAAAGAAATTGAATTTATAATTAAGCATTTTCTTTCCCCAAATGCCCTGTACCCATAGGTATACAGATGAATTCTACCAAACTTTCAGGATGCATATAATTCTTATACAAGTTGTTCCAAAAAAGCTATATGGAGAGAGACATAGAGTGATATATTTTTCTGGCTCATTTTATGAGGCTTGTATAATCTTGACTCCAAAACAAGAAAAAGAAAAGAGAACCAAGGGAAAAGAAGAGAAGAAAATTATGGGTGCATGCTACATAAAACATAGTTGCAAATATCTTCCATAAAATATGAGCTATAGAAATTTAACGTATATTTAAAGAAAGCATCCTGGTCCCAGGAAAGCAAGTATCATTTTTGTCAATATGTTTCTTCAGACAAAAATGAAACATCAATATGTTTCCTCAGACAAAAATGAAGAAAAATACTGTTATTACCTCACTAGTTTCAGAACTCTTTGGGGACTCCAATACCTATTTATGATTTAAAGAAAAATACTGCTGGCAAACAGTTGTCAAAAACTTTATACAGCAAAACCTATAGCAATTTTATACTTAATAGAGAAATACGTTCTCATAGGTGAAACTTTTCATATTATTTTTACACATTGGGAAAAACCACATAGATACTTTTGCCACCATAATATAACGTAATACTCAAGGATCTGATAAATATTTTGAGGAAAGAAATGTAAATAGAAATTATAAGGATTAGATAGAGTTAGAGCTGTCATTATTTTCAGGTTATATAATCATCCAAAAAATGAACAGATTAAACAAATTTTAAAACTAGTAAGAGAATTCAATAAACTAGATAAAATTTATGTAAATCTAAAGCATTTGCCATATTCAGAAAAAAATATCAAAAATGTTTGTAGTAACTTTATTCTCAATGGTCCCAAACCAAACAATCTAAATGTTATCAGTAGGAAAATGGAGAAACAAATTGTGATGTTATACACTGAAATACTACTTGAAAATTAAAAACAATGAACCACCATGAATAAACCTCACAAACATATGCTGAACAAGAAATACAGATAAATGAGTATATAACATATGGTTTCACCTACATGAAATTTATATAAATGGTAGAATTCATGAAGGAGCCTTTGGAATCCTAGAAAAATTATACATGCTGATCTGGGGAATAGTTGTTGTCTGAAAAAATAAAAATTCAGACAAGCATGGTGGTATATTCCTGTAATCCTATTACTTGGCAGGCTGAGACAAAAAGATTTCATGTTTGCAACCTGCCTCAGAAACTTAGTGAAGCCATCAGCAGTTTAGGCTATGTTTCAAAAATAAAAATAAAATAAGGCTAGGGTAGAGTGCCCATGGCTTCAATCTCCATTACCACACACACACACACACACACACACACACACACACACATACACACACAATCATTAAGATATATTCAATACTTATGTAATTTGCTATATGTAATTTATACTCCTATTAAAATAAAACAATCAGTAACATTTCTGTATGATCAATAATAACAATAGAAAATATAATGAATGAATGAAGCTATTCATAATAGAGTAAAATACTATAAATAATCTAATACTTAAGAATACTCAAAACTTTTCAGGATAAAATTTTGAAATCATAAATGGGCATAAATATGTATCCTTCTTCCTCTTTTATGTGGGGCCCACTAGTAAATACTTATCTCTTTATATTAAGACTTGGGTTAGGAGTGTATCTTAGCTTCAACCCATCTGATCAGTGATTTAAGTTCAACCACCAGAATGTCTTTGATTGGAGAGAGAGTAATCTCCATTAACAGTGGTAATTTAAGGAAAAAACCACACATTAACATATGCTACTGAAGTTATTACTAGTACTATCTACAAGTCTATTATCCAAAGAGAAGAGTAGTTGAGAAATAATATAGAATAGGCTGGAAATATTAAGCATTAATGATAGCATGCTAACTTGAATTGGAAGAAAGAACAAAAATAAAAGAGAAAAAAGATAAAGGAAGCAAAAAAAAGGCATGGGGGAAGGAGAGAACACAGAATTTAAAATGAGGAGACATAAAAGAATGAAAGAGAGGGAATGGGAATGGGAGAGAAGAAAAGAAATATCAATAAAATATTAAATTAACTAATACAATATATAAAATTAGATAAAACTCTGACACCACAGAAAATGTGGGGAGAAACTTGGAATCAGTTTACTTCAAGTAATTAGTGAAATAGCTGTCATGTAGAGTCGATTTTATTCTTGTTCAAGTTTTTTTTTGTTTTTTTTTAACTGAGGGCTTTCTTTCTAGGATTTCAACTATAGAATCTTCAAATATGAGAAAGTCTGTTTGACATGGATATCATGCTGTTTGTTTGTTCTAAGCTCTGACCCAATCCAGCCAAGTGTGTTAGAGGGAGTCAGTATGCTGAGCTCTGCCCCATTCTTGCCTGAAAGTCACTGGTGGGAGAGCATTGTCTAATTCACTGCAGATATCATTCTCAAAATGGCTCTGTATAATTCTGGTAGGGCTGCTAATCAGCACTCTCACAATTTCACTTGTAGACTGAATGGATTTTACATTGCATCACTCATTTGGAGATCTTCAGTTTGTGTATTGAGGCGGAGGTATATAGAATGCTTGTCTATTCTCCAGGCCATTCTAGGTGTGGAGAGATGTTATTGGTCACCTCTTTCCACCTGACCCTGATTCAACCAAGTTCCATTCCCTGTCTGCTACTCAACTCATCCCAGATATCAGACCACTAATTTCAAATGAAAGCACACTTTTCCCTTCTCCACCTTGTGAACTAATAGTCTGGCATCCGTGAATGCTGAGGTGGCTCTGAGTTTCTCCCTAGCCATTAAGTTTCACACCTATACCCAGAATGACTCGGGATGAGCATGCTCCGATGCAGTGAAAAGCAGAGCCTAAGTGTCTGTTTGATCTTGAATATTCAAAGAGTAAATATACTAAGATCAAGACAAAAAACGGAGAACAAAGTATGAAAAAAACAAAAGTTAACTGCAGAGATTCCTAGTTTCCTACTTGGGAAGCCCAAAGAGTTGTTTTAAGCTGTTGACACTTCCCCTCTTTAATAACTGTATCCTATCCACTGGAGAGTGTTAGGTTTTTCTCCCACTGAAGAAAGCCAGGGCATTCTCTCACACTTTTTCAGTTTGCATATTTAAGTTTGTTTCTTACTCAGATGGCAAATTCATTGGATAGCAGTGCCTGTTTTTATTAAATTTAGTGGGAGAATTTTCTTTAGATCACTGGAGGGGAGCTTCTTCTCTCCTACTAAGCTGTCATGTGCCCTGTGATGCCACTGTCTATGCTTTTTATGAAATTCCTTTGTATTCTAGAAACTGATCTTTTTTGTTTTCACCTTATTTCTAGGTCTCTGAGTTGCCTACTTGCATTTTCCCTTGGTCTTCTTGCTGCAATATACTGACACAGAACTATTGCTTAAACTCACTCTTGGGAAACATACAATATTTTATGTCTCCCTGATCCATCAGTTTTTCCCAGGATCATCTTTGTGTCTTAATCCAACTCCACAAACACAAATCATATGTGAAAATTGCAGACTAACACTGCATTGAGGGCATCACACAGAGAAGCCTTCATGTTTAATACATTCAGGAAAATGGATGTACCTATAAATTACTGATTCACTCCTCATAAATGTATAGAATAAGCAGGGCAAGTCAATGGTAAAATATAGAAATTAATTAGTAGACCATGTGGATAAAATTGGCTCACTATGATTCTCAATCTATTTTTGCTATTATTTTTGTTAATACATAATTTCTAAGCAAATCAACCACTGATTTATTACAGGATTGCTTACTAGAGTTCCTTTACAAATATGCAACCTCTCTCCACCATCACTTTTGGAAAATAGGATCAACTTCTCATAACTTTTATCCAATCCACATGACGGGCTAAGAAAAGCATTATAGGAGCCTGCAGAAATTGGGATGAATTTAAGACAGAAGGCCTTCCTTGTATCCTCAGGGATTGACAGCAAAGCTAAAAAGGAATTCAAATCCTGGATACCATGTAATTGATCTCCAGAGAATTCACAAGTAGATTTCTAAGCCAAAAGTAACCAAAAACTAATATCCACATCTGAGATCTACACTTGGAAATTTGGGCCATTTTTTGTTTGTTTCTGGAGTACTGTACTGGTTACCTAGGCCATTTCCTGGTCAAAATAAGCTTGTAGGGGGTCCACAGTTTTAATGTGGTTCTCAACAAATGAAGCAAATGCAATATCAGATTGGCGGGCCTAGGAACTTCCTAAGATAAGAACAGGTACCAGTCTTATTTCACAAACAGTTATGGTTAGATATAGGATGTTCCCTGAAGAGCTCATGTATTAATGTTCAGAGTTGATGTAATAAAATCATTAGGGTTGTTCTCCTCAGAGAATAAGCCCATTGTAATGGGTTTACTAGGTAGTAACCTAGGCAGGTGGGGTGTGACTGAGGGAGGTGGGTCCCTGGGGGTGTGACCTTGGGAATTACATAATGTCCCTCTTCCCCTTGCACTCTCTGCGCCTGGCCTATGGGATGGGAGAGCAGAGCCTTTTCTCTCCCTCTCTGTCTCCTGTCACCAAGCTGAGCTCCACAGACCCAGCCTCACATGGACTGAACCCTGAAATCTCCCAAACTGTGAACAAATAAGTATTCCTTCCTCTAAGTTGGTGGTGGGGGGGGCAGTTCTTTTGGATTTCAGCAGTGAGAATGCTGACCAAGACAGGAGCTATTTTCTTTCTTCACAAAATACTTTGCTATGTATTTCCTTCTACCAGACAGCCAGTACTCTACTCTAAGATTGTTTTGTAAATGTTCAATCCCTCCTAGTATGTTAGCTTTTTCATGTTCTCCCTGATACAGCCCAATACATTTCATATTTTTCTTCAATCTCCCCTCAGCTCACTTCCCTCTGCCTCAGGGCTCTGCTTATCACTAGCTGACAAAAGATAATAAAGGTAGGAATAGCTAATGTATAATGACAGATATGAAAACCTTCCCAAATGTTCATATTGCAGCTAACCCATTCAGTCCTTACCCAAGAAAGTGAATAACTAAAACACTCTTCATATTCTAAAACAGTCTATAGGAATGGTTATAGAGAGTGCCTTGGATAGGAGACAGACTCACTGAGCAGAGCTCCATGGATCTAACCACCATTTTAAAAGCAACTACTTTTTTTTTTTCCTCCTTTCATGATTGGATTCTGAATTAGATTGATGAAAATAGTTAGACTACTTCAAACTTTAAAAAGAACAAACACAAAGTAAAACCAGTGAGGCATAGAGTTGTGGAAATTCCCTAATGATGCCTGGAGGATCTCTAGACATAGGCTCTGCTGATGCCTCATTCTGTGTCAGATGGTCCACATTCCCAGGATGCCACAGAATGGTGGGAGTGGGGAGAAGCATTACTTTATCTAGCATTTGTCTCCATATTTTTATTTCTACAAGTTACTCTACACAGTTACAAAATACCCTTGGAAATGGATGACTTTTGTGTACATACACATCCTCAGATCATATCTACTGCCAACGGTAATCATTAGCATTTTTCCTTGGAAGTATTATTGTATTGTAATTATGACAGAATGAGTTTTTCTTCCTTTTCATTTGAAAACACCTCTATCTTCTTACTTATTATAGCCCCCTGTGGTGAGGGAAAAAAAAGCCTTGCAAAGGTTGACAGACACAGGTTTGCTTCCCTAAGCAAAGAACACTGCAGGGTGCTTTTATATATAATGAGAATTCCCCAAATCTACAGTCTTAGAAGAATCCAGGTATCTAAATTACTGATGCATTAAATTACTCACACAATATAGTGGTAAATAAAATAGCCTTTAACAGAAACAACAGCCAGTGTCTAGGCATTTTCACAAATTAAAATGTATCTTCATAACCAATCTCCTTTTGCTTTCCTTTGTATTGTTTCAGCTTTGTACACATAAATTAAGATTTAAAGCTTTTAGGTAATTTAATAAACACTTAATACAGAATATTTGTCATTAGAAGACATGTTTCTTATTATACAAAAGCCCCTGTATTAAGACAGAACACTAGTCAGAAATATTGTTTTAATTTCTTCAAATGTTTAAGGAAGAACTGTCTATTGGTGAACGTAATGCTGAAAGATAGAAAGAAATGAAGTTAAGAAAAGAGAAAAGGAAGGAGAGAAGAAGGAGGCTGAGAGGAAAAAAGGAATGAAGGAAGGGAGGGGGATTACCAGTATTGGATTCCAGTTCTAAATCAGCACTGCCTTTTACAATATTTGCAAATTCCCCACTGAGAGTTTCAGGAGAGGATAATTGCAATATTTGAGTCACTAAATCAACTTAAGTCACATTAATGATCTGTAAACTTTGAAACTGTTGGTTTTAGTGATTCTGCAACATTCCTGATTTCAAATGAACACATTTGTAATCATGAAAACTACTATCTTGATGTGGAAGCAAAGGGAGCTAGAGAATAGCAGTGGTCACACTACATTATTATCCAATTGTGCTTAATGGAGAGTACCTAGTGAATGGGAATGATAAGAATTCTTGTTTTAGACTAAACCAATGTTTTGTTTTGCCTAAAAAGTTACTAAAATACCACTCCCCTTTAGAAGCAGAGTTATGGAAAATAAGTATGATTTATGCCATAACTATGGCTTAACTTCTGTTTATGCCTAGAGATTTTTTTTTTCAGTAACAAAGAATACTTGAATCCAATAAAAAAGGATTGACTAAGTACATTGCCTTGATATCTTCTGCCCATCAAATCTCTTTCTACTCCCCCCCCCCATCTTTCAATCAGTTGTATAGCCATCTATCAATATATAATTACTCTCAGGTGACACAGACTATAAGTTCCTAAATGTATGAATAAAATATTAAAATTATTTTAACAATAAAACATTTACTGATTGATTAATAAAGTCCACATTTTTAGAGGCAGTAAATTAGATTCAGGCCAATATTAAGAAATTGGTCAGGCCTGGATCCAAGCTCAAGACACCTTATATATAAGAGAGGAGTGATAATACTTAGCAACTCATGCCTGATGGGAGGATCAAATAGAATAATATGTGTAAAGTCCTTAGTAAAGTAGCTGGCATAGGGAAAGCACTTATCATAAGGGAATAGTTAAGGTTATTGGTAATTTTTTTTAACTGCAAATAGGTGTGATCTCTCAATAAACAGTCTGAAATGCAAGCAGAAGGCCTTAAAAATCATGTAATTCAAGTACCTTCTCACTTTAGAGGTATAGGAAAAAATGTGAAGTATAGATATAGGAAGTTTAGTTTTCAGAGAAGAGTGTGACTTCTCCAATAATACTGATGAAATCAGAGTTTGATTTGCCTGATTTCTTTTTTATTAAAAACCACAATATTATTAAAAGGTAAATTATGGTTTGGATATGAAGTGTCCTGCAAGGAATCATGTGTTTCAGTCTTGGTCCCCAACATAGCACAGTGTTGAGTGGAGAGGAGTTGGGAAGTGATTGGATCATTGGATTCATCCATTGAGGGTTTCATGTTAAATGGAGGTAGGAGAAATTGTAAGAGGCAGAACCAAGTTAGAGGGAGTGGGTCCTTGGGAGGGTGCCTTTAGGGACTCTATCTCTATCTTCCCACAAACCTTTCCTCTCTCTCTGATTCCCAGATGCCCTGATGGCTTTGCTCCCCTACACCCTTCTGTCATGATGTGCTATTTGCCTTAGACTCAAAAACAATGTAATCAGCCTACCATGAATCTCTGAAACTACCAGCCCAAATAAATATTTCCTCTTTTCAGGTGTTTTTCTCAGGTATTTTGTCCCAGGGATGAAATGCTGACTAACACAAAATAAAGCACTCACTGGTGAACCCCCCAAAAACATTTCACCCACCTTAGGCCAGGAACACGCTTTAGCACAATAATGGGGGTGTACCAAATGTGATAACACCATTTGCTTGGTTTTAAGACACATTTTTGAAAAGAGATGTAACTGATTGTAACACATGGAAAAACAATCTGCAAAGTGATGATCTGTCTCGGTTCCCCTGTCCCAAGGGAATACACAAAGCGTTGTCAGATAATTTACTGAAGTAATAACATTAGGGCAATTTTTGTCTGAAATAATTGGTCTCAGGCATTTTTGAAGCTCATTCCCAATAAGCAGATAGTTCATAACTTGGGATAACTTTCTCAGAAGCTCCAGTCATCACCTATAATCCATTAATAAAATATTAGAAAATATCTTCAAATAGTGGGAGATCCGTCCTCTCAATAAAAGGGAACTTCTCCAGGTTACCAAAGCCTGTCAAACCCACAGGCAGAAATGTGGTACATGGTATAATATTATATGCCCAGAGTGATGTTAGCAGAGACCTAATGGAAGGTGGGGTCTCTGCTGATAAGATTGCAGCTAACATATGGCCAGTGAGAGAGGAAGAGAATGAGGTAGGAGAGAGAGAGAGAGAGAGAGAGAGAGAGAGAGAGAGAGAGAGAGAGAGAGAGAGAGAGAGAGAGAGAGAGAGAGAAACCCTGGAGATGCCTCTGTATATATGTTATACTGGATATAGTGAGTGTATGTATAATGTGAGAGATGCATCTACATATACATCAGCTTCAGTTAGCTCAGCTCTGAAGGAATGAGAGAGTGAGGGGGCTGAAATGCTTAAGAAAGATTCCAAGGGGCAAGTGGAACTCAGGCTGACCCTGCAATTGGTCATAGTCAGAGAAACGAAAAGATAAAATGTGAATGAGGATAGATGTTCCAGTGGGAGTGAGCTGATGTTTCCCAGCTCCTCATGGAGTAATACAGAGATTGTACTAATTGTTGTGGGGTCCATCAGCCCTCTGATTGGTAAAGTACATCATTGCCTACATAAAAGCAGAAGATATTTAGCTTTCACAAAATAAAAACTCCCAGAAAAACTGAATGCATCCCCTTAGGGTAAAACAGAGCATGGAGAATTTCAGTTCCAAAAGTAGAATTTTTCTGAGTTGGAGATAATAGGGGGAACAGAATTGGAAGCCAGCATGTAGCCTTAGGAGGGAACTCACCGTTATGTGTAGCAGCTACACATTTTTCCTTTTCTTTGTGTTAACATTACAACCACGCTCACATTTATTTCCTTGGGGATGGATACCTGTTTCTTATTAGAACCCCTACTTTATCATCCTTTTTGGCATCCTTTCTCAATTTTTAAAAATTTTCTGCCAATTAATCTTATTAATAAAGTACCCCAAGTGCAAGTAACCTTTTGTTGTTGTTGCATTTGGAATAGCTCAAGCAGACTAAGGCTAGAGTCAACTCAATAAGCTCTGTAGGCATTAATAAGGAAATCATAAAAGGATGATGCCTGGGAACCCAGTTTATGTTACAGAGACTCTGATACTATGAGTTTTCAAAGATGTTTTCACATCCTTTGTCCTTCAACATATGCTTCTGATCAATATATTTAATACAGAATTTTTAACCACACAACCAGACACACTGCCCTGCTCACAGGATGCCAGACATCTGGTTGGAAGGAGAAAAGATTAGTTCCAAATTGATGTTTCCAAATACTCACATGTTTAGATATGTGTAGACAAGACATCTGGGTTTGAGGGACAGTATTTATCCAAATGATTTGATAATTCTCATTGTTTCATTTGAAGGATCCTAGGAAAATATTGATTCTTATTATTTGTCTATAATTTGTTATTATCTTAGTATCATCGCTACAATGAAAAATGGTAGCTTAGTTTTAAAAAGTGGTGTTAACATTGTACTATAATCTACATTTTTTTTTTTATGGTACTGGGGATTGAACTCAGGGGCTTTCTACCTCTGAGCTATACCCCCAGCCCTATTTTTTATTCTTTATTTTGAAACCGAGTCTCACTAAGTTGCGGAGTGCCTCACGAGGTAGCTGAGGCTGGCCGCGAACCCGGATCCTCCGGTCTCAGCCTCCCGAATGCTGGGATTACAAGCGTGCGCCACCACGTCCGGCTTATAATCTACATTTTAAAAAAGCTTTTTTTAAAACAAGTTACTTAATTTGCCTTCTTCTTATAGAATGGTATAACTATTTTAATATCATTCATATATAAATAGTTCTTGATCTAGGGGAGTAGCCAATCAGCAAGATTAAATACCTAAATATATACCAAGGGGCCATTATATTAATGCTTTCAATTTTGATAATCTTGCTAGAGACCTAGACATTAACCAGGACAGGCATTACCTTTTCATTAGAAAGAGATGTATCCTGATCTCTTTGATTTAAACATAAAAACACAGGATCTCTCAATAAGCTTGTTGTTTGGAGGAAGCTATATTTATGAAGATTTTGGACTAAATTGAGAATAGGCTTATAGATTCAAGTGGGGCAAAGGAAATCAGAACAGTAGGCCTATTTATTATCATTACCTTTGAGAAAATACCCAACACTCTTTGCACCACAATATAACAATGCATTTGATGAGTGATCTTGTTTCTGTGTCATGCTGTCCACAAGGGAGAGAGTGTCTGGCATACCGATATCACTCCCAGCAATAGTCTAGGGAATTAGTTTTCCTCTTTAGGAAGCCATAAATCTTGTGACTGTTTATCGTGACCCAACAGGACCTCTGTCTGAAGGAATGGCAGGTACATTCTGCCTCTAATCTCTGACATCAGCCTGGGCTGGCTGGTAACATGTGTTTACACAGAGCTGTCTAAAAGCTGTGTCATGTGATGAGTGTCACAGCCCTCCTTCCTGGGACAGACTAATTGATGTGTGCTACCTGGTAGAGTAGGGAAGGGGCCCCTGGTCAGGCAGGAGAAACTTAGAAGGGGAAAGGAGAGTGCTTCTAAGGCAAAGTCTGAAACCAAAGGGATACACATGTGATTAAACAGGATTTCAATTCTTATAATCAATAAATTAGATAAAGCTTTAAAATCTAATGAATTCTATTGCAAAGGGATCTTTAAAAGTAAAATGACAATAGGCTGACAGAAAACTTCACATGGCTTGGAATTGAAGCTATAAGAGAAACTGTCAGGAATTAGACCAGAGAGGGTTGTCCTCCCAGGAGGCAGGAAGAGGTGGAGATTGGATGTGGAGGAAAGCTTCCTGAAGGAACTGTAAAAGTGTATAGGGCTGGGCCTGCCAACTGCAGCATTAAGGAAAGTGGCTGGAAAATCAATATGGAAAAGAAAAAAAAAATTTAAAGAAGTCTTAAGAAAAATGAAAAACAGCCTCATTAAAGCATTTGGAAGTGATTATAAAAACCACCTTGAAATAATCAGTGTTAAACACAGCTTCGGAAGAATGTACTGAGTTGTAACTCAATTAACCCTTTCAATCCCACACTGATGCCAATTCTCACAGACACAACAAAATACTAAATATACCCTCTTCCCACTGTACTGGTTTGAAATAGGAACCATTGATGCCAAAGGGAAGTAACTCAAACAAAATTGAAAGAGATAGGAATTAAAGAAACCATGAAAATTACTTCTGATTTTTTTCTTTAAATCAAAGAAACCAGAAAAGAACCCAAAACAACTCCATCATGATTTTACATAAAAGGAACAGCTTAAAATAAAATGTTTGTAATCAGTCATTGTAGAAACTATTATTGGATCCGGATTTTTAAAAATTTATTTGCTAAATAACTCCATGCCTGCAGTCAGAAAAGAAGTCACAATAGAAATGAAACTTGAGAGAGCCAGAAACAGGCCATGTGTGTTTCTTGGCCCTTCCTCCAGCATCATGGCCCCACTGGCCTCCCTAGATCAGGGCTCCAACCCATGAACCTCAGGAATCCTGGGTAGGTTTTGTGTGTGTTTACTTATACTGGTTTTTTTGCTCTTTGTTTTGCAGGAGGCAAAAAATCTGTTTTCCTTTCAGGAGCTTCTCCAAAGGAATTCTGTGGCTCAAAGAAAGTTTGAAGGTTCTAAGTGACTGCTTTCACAAAGCGATGGGAAGGGCAGGTGGCAACAAGGACCAAACTTGAAGTATTTTACCACCTCTTTCCTTACTTCAAAATGTCACAATTAGAACTTTATTCCTGCTAGCTTGTTTTTTTCATATATACACATACACACACATACATACATATATAAACACACTTGTGTGTATATGTATGTGTATAATATATAATATAAATTCATTATATCTCTACTACATACATGTTACGATATTCATAATATAATATATGCATATTGTATTGTATCTATTATGTGGTGAATTAATAATATGTACATAGGTAATATGTTATATATTATGTACATAATACATATATACTCGATATATGCATATATATTATGGCATTGACAACCAAGACCTAGGCACTAGGCATTCTCACAATCTATTAGGTTTCTTGCAGCTACCTGAAAGAATTCCCAATCACCAAAGCAATAACAATTCGAACACAAAATAAAGTAGTATTAGACCCAATATATAAAATAAGTATCCAAGAACTTATACTGACATAAATAAACAGTTGTGTAAATAAATGCAAGAAAAAAGATAAATCTCCCTTGCAGAAGCATTCCAAATACTTTTAGAGATATCCCACCCTCAAGAAGAGATTTACTCTCAAAGAATACAGTACAGAAGGGGAAGAAAAAAAGTAGCTTTACAATGGAGAAAACCTGGAAACATTACCTTGGTCAGGTGGCTGAGGTGAACATACACAGCCGTAAATAGTGTGGATAAAATGTACCCTTAGTAAGACATAATGAAAATGGCCCTTTACCTCTGCGTTCTAATTCTCCAAACTCATAATGCCATGAGGAACGTCAGACAAGTCCCAGTCAAGAGGCTTCCTACAAAATCCCTAACCAGACCTGCCAAGGCCATCAAAAACGAGGAAAATGTGAGAATCTGTCTCACCCATAGAATCCTTAGGAGACATAACTACTAAATATAACATGTTGTCCTTTTATGGAATCCTAGAACAGACAAAGGACACTAAGTTACAGCAGAGGAAATCAAAATGGTTGTTAGTTAATTGGGAAAAATGAACTGGAAAGATGCTCACCAATAGTGTGATCTTAACTGAGAAGGGCAGAGCTGGACATAAAGAAAGCAGGGAGTGAGGCTACATGGTGGTTACAAGGAATTATAGCTGCACCTGAAATGCTTGCTTCCTTCAAAATAACAAGGAGACCTTAAGCAAGGAGGGTAAGTCTGGATAGTAGGTATATTATTGTTGCTATATTGTTCTCTTTAGTTGTCTGCAAATTTATCAGGAAAAAGTAACTAAATAAGTTTGTCAAGTGCAGAAAGCAGGTAGCTCTTTGAGCCATAAGCTCTCATCTTTATATTGTGATTTTAAAATTAAGCTCTATGGTCCTATGTTTCTTGGCACAGCCTAAAGGACCAGAGCAAAGACATGGATCTGAGTGGGCAGTAGAAAAGGCCTGCTGCTTCAGCCAGGGAAATCTGCTCCCATCTGTTTCATAACAGAGGGTAACTATGTAATAATAAGGTTGATGTCCTTCTTGCAATGGAGACTGCTGATTGTTGCTTTAATTCTTAGAAGTAGCATCCTTCCATTTCAGCAGGACCCTTGACCATCTGGAATATAATTCACACCTCCCACAATCATTTGCAGACAGGTGTGGCCATCTGACCACCTAAGTTCTAGACAGTGGGCTGCAAAGAAAATATCCTTTAAAATATCCTCCTTAAAGGGAGGGGATCACTCTCTCATCACCCACTCTCCTGACTGGAATATATATGCGATGCCTGTAACTCTTAGATTCAGTGAACACCTTGGACTATAAGCAGACCTTGGTAAAGTAAGGAATTCATGATGGAGCAACAAGATGGAGCCTGAGAAAGAAATATGTGACTTGTTCATGCCAACAATATTTGATGCTTCTATTTTTGTCCCTTGCAGCCTAATGTAGTTCTGACACCTCTGAAAAAAATGTTGTGTTCATATATGAATGTATCACTTTGAATTTTACTATGAAGTGTAATTATATTGCACCAATAAAATTCAAAAGCTAAAATAAAGTGGAGGGGGTTTAGTGAAGTAAAGGGGAGCAGAGATTAAAGCCCATGAAGTCCAGCTGAGATACATTTGTGTGGGACCATAAACTCATAAATTGTCAGGAGCTCAGAAATTACTTCAACCAACATCCTCATTCAAAATGTAATAAAGTGCCAGACCCGTAATCCCAATAGCTTAGAGGCTGAGACAGAAAGATAATAGGTTTGAGATCAGCCTCAACAGCTTAACAAGACTCTCAGCAATCTAATGAGACCCTGTTTCAAAAACACAATTTTTTTTAAGGAATGGGAGTATAGCTCAGAGGTAGAATGCCCCTGAGTTCAGTCCCCTGTACCACACACACATAAAAATAATGAAGTAAGCAGAAATGTCAAATAAATTACTCAGTTTGCACTACCACTTTACTGATAACACTAGAAAAAAAGTAAAAGAACAACAACAAAAAAACCCCGACTTATTTGGATGCATCAAGTGGAATAGGCCTTGGAACCAAGGCAGTGCTTTCTCTAATCTCATGGACTAGGACACTGATATAAGGGAGGTTAGTTCTATACATGACCTATTTCTTTATTTTGTTTTGTTGTTTGTAGTGCTAGGGATAGAACCTAGGGCCTCACACACAATAGGCAAGTGCTCTACCACTGAACTACATCCCCAGCCCTGGGTGTGATGTTTGTAAGACAGGATAACCCTCCTGTTCCAGATCTACAGACACTGTGGGAAGGAGGGCTTTGGGCAAATGTTTGTATATTATATTTTAAAAGAGCAATTTCATGGTAGGGGTATGGGTGACCACAACTCTGCCCAACACTGTAGAAAAAGTTTCTTTAATTCTTCACATACACAGTCCATTGCCAGCCAAACATTTCAGAGAATGCAAAATCTCAGCCCTGATCTTCCCACGGACACACACTGCAGGGGCTACGGGACCCCAGTCTCCATCAGTGATGCTGTATGATGGCCAGCAGCATTAGGCATTAGGTTATAGATTATTTTGGATATTTTCTCCATGTGGTTTATGTCATGGACTCCATACAGGCTTCTAGTGTTATTGGGCTTATGAGAAGGTTCAAAGAGAAAAGAGAGACATTTTCATGACAGCAAAATGGGGCTTGAAGTCATTTAATTTGAATATTAAAAGAGTTATGACCTTGTTTTCAACCCCTGGATGATGAAGTAAATATATAAATTACATGTGCAAGATTTCATTTATCATAAGGTTTTGCTGCTAAAGTAAGTTTAAAATGCCACTCCTCTATGTGAATGAAATCTGGGGTGTTTATAGTAAACCAGTTAAAACCCTACACTTCAAATCAGACACACGGGGTTTGAATCCCATCTCCTCTACCCCTTTTTATGTTCATGGACCAATTTAATTCTTTCTGAAGTTCTACGGCTTCTTTCAGACATATAAGATAATTACACATAACTTTCTTATCTTGGGGTAGTAAGGACAATATTATCTACAATGTGTGAAGTAATGAAGGTAAGTTGACAATAAAATGAGCAAAAGTGATTGACTATGGGTGGTGAGTAGAACAATGGCTCCCCCAAATGTCTACAACCTAATTCCAGGAACCTGTGAGCATGTTATTTTAGATGGTGAATGGAACTTTACAGATACGATTAAGTTGGGGACTTTAAGAAGAAAATACTCTGCTTATAAGAGAAAGGCTGGGATGTCAGAGCCAGAGATACGGACATATTATACTGCTTTTAAGACAGAGAAAGGGGCCACAAAACAAGGAAGGCAGGTAGCCTCTAGAAGCTAGAAAAGGTAAGGAATATGATACTCCTTCTGGTTCTCCAGAAAGAATGCTATCTTCTAACACCTTGATTTTAGGACTTTTGACCTCCAGACGTGTAATGAAAAATTTTGTTTTATTTCACTGTGATTGTGCTAAACTGTTATAGCTGCAGTATGAAACTAATACTGTGAGTACAGAACTAGTATTTTCTGGGCAAATTTCAGCAGGTGGAGCACAATTTTAAAGGAAACAGTTTTCTTTATATGACAGGAATGTCAAATGAGATTGTCAATCCACCACCAGTATTGAGGAAGCAGCTGCATTGTGGATGGGTTGGCAAGTTTAACACTGACTATATAAAAGTTATTCTGGAAAGCTAGCTCCTGGATGAACATCCCTTATGCCCTCAAGAGAAAAACTCAGACTCCCTAAGGACAGAGATGTCCCTCTCCACACACGAGGCCTTAGCCAAGCCTCGTATCCAAGAAATAGTATACCAGGTTTCCCATCTACTCAATGGTTGGCAAATGGCTTTCATATTGAGTTTTGATTCAAATATTTTTATGGAGTACTATGTTAGGGAAGAGCTAAGGCAGAATAACCTTAGTACAAAGGTACTCTGAGTCTTCAGGTATACACATCAGGAGTGAACATATGGAAGATAAAAAACAAGACCAATATCTGCCATGCACTCACCTTTCTTGTTCCAGGCCCATGCAATAATTTGCCTGTCTATACATGAAGCTTGCAAGTCAGATAAATACAAAAACAAAACCAGAAATTTGGCCATGAAAAACAATAGTACTACAAAGAATAATTCATGGTAAAAAATAAAGATTTTGACAGCAGAAGCTCATGTGTGGAATTTAAGCACTCATTCACACATATTCCAGAGGGTAACATCTGAATATATGTTTATGTGCATCACATCTAAACAGGCATGGCTGACATCTAAATGACTACATAGTTGCATGTCATCCATCAATATGGAAATCTCCAAAACAAGCCAATAAACTTAATAACATCTCTCCTCTTATGCTAGAAACTCGCAGATGGTTTACCATATTGGGTACAGAGAAGAGATGGAGGATGAGGAAATCCTCAAATGGAGGTGTGTGTGTGTGTGTGTGTGTGTGTGTGTGTGTGTGTGTGTGTTATTGGGAATTGAACCCAGGAGCATTCTACCTCTGAGATACACCCCTAGCCCTATTTATTTTTTATTTTAAACCGGATCTCACTAAGTTGTAAGAGCCTCATTAAATTGCTGAGGCTGGCAGTGAACTTGCAATCCTCCTGTCTCAGCCTCCCAAGTACTGGGATTACAAGCATGTGCCACTATACCCCGCAGATGACATAGTTTAATCACAATTTCTTCTCAAGTTTATTTTGACTATCAAGACCACATGTGACTTCCTATTAAGTTAAGAGTGAGGGAATAGAACAAGCCAAATTCCCAAGAATGGAAATGGGTTTGGTTCTTAGCTTTCTCTGCAGACTGTAGCATGTGAGTTCAACAATAACAGCAAAATGAAAATGAGTTTGGAATGATCTCCAGTTGTGAAGACGATCAAGAAATAGGCTGATATAAGAATGACATGAAAACTGCAACTTCCGTTACAACTTCAAGTTCAAACCAACTTCATAATCTGTAGCATCACAATCCAAGACAGTTTAGAAACATTCTATACTGCTCTATACAGGTTTTATTAGTTAGTGAACATATATTTTAATATATATTTTATTATCTAATGAGACCAAACCAGAGAATCTCTTCACCTTTACCCAAGGTATTCCTCTGCCTCAGGTATCTTTCCTGTCCCCATTTTTCTGAAATCTCATACCTGCCCATATGAAGAAAAAAATAAATACTTAAACACTTTCCCAAGATTACTTCTCAAATATCAAGCAGAATTAATCTCCTCTATTTCTTCTTCCGTATTCATGGAGCCACTTTTTTGTAATCATATCATAGCATCGTGTCCACCTCTAGTATTATCCATTTCCATATGGTTTTGTCTTCCTCAAGAGAATCGGAAACTCCTCGAAGGCTTTATACATAACCAATAAGATTTAGCACTTTGTACATAATATTCACTCTTATCCATTAGGAAATATGTTTGATCACAAGTAATACAAATAAGAGAACCCTCCTCCCCCCAAAAATGGCTCAAATAAATAATAAGTTATATATATATTTTTTCTTACTGAGTGAGAAGTCTATGACTAGTATGACACTCTCACAATATCATTTAGAACACAGGTTCTTTTTGGTTCTCTGCACTGCAAACATTAAACTTTGTTATTCATATACAGCTGTCTCTACCTTGTAAACTCAGTGTGTCTACTGGACATTCAGCATTGTGTCCACATTCTAGAGAAGAGGAAGGATGAAGGCAAAGAACATTTGCCATTTGGATCAGCCTTTTCTTTAGCCTTAATAAGTTTTATGGGAGCCCATCTGTGGTATATTTTTTAATCTCATTGGACAGGATTATGTCACATGTCTACTCTTGCTACAAGGGAAGTTGGGAAATGTAATTTTTTTAATTTTTATTTTTATTCCTACATTGTAAGCATATATCTTTGTTAGGTGCAAATTGATAACGATACATGTGCTCACAATTCTCATTTGACCCCTTCCCCAAATTCCCACCCCGCTCCCTCGCCCTCCCTCCCTCTTAAGTTCAGTTTAGTGAGTGACCTTGATATACATTAGTGTCCCCCCCGCCCCCATCCAACCTCCTCGGCTAAATCAACTTCTTTGCTTTCGAGGGTCTCTCCTTTTTCATCTGGAGACCCTCTTATGCCCCATCTTCTCCCTAGCTTCCGCAAATTAGGGAGAACATATGCTCATGGACAATATCATATTAAATGGAGAAAAACTGCAAGAGTTCCCACTAAAAACAGGAACAAGGAAAGGATGTCCATTATCACCTCTTCTGTTCAATATAGTACTTGAGATTCTAGCCAGAGCAATAAGCCAAGAGAAGGAAATCAAAGGAGTAAAGATAGGGAAAGAAGAACTAAAATTATCCCTTTTTGCAGATGACATGATATTATATGTATTATATGTAAACTCAACCAAAAAACTCATAGAACTGATCAACAAATTCAGCAAAGTGTCTGGATACAAAATCAATCTTAAAAAATCAGAAGCTTTCCTGCATGCCAACCATAAATCCATTGAAAAAGAAATCCAGAAAACAATTCCACTCACAATAGCACTCCGAAAAATGAAATACTCAGGGATAAACCTAACCAAGGAGGTAAAAGACCTCTATAAGAAAACTACAAAAAGTTGAAGGAAGAAATCGATGAAGACCTTAGAAGATGGAAGGATCTACCATGCTCTTGGATAGGCAGAATAAATATCATCAAAATGGCCATCTTCCCAAAACTGATCTACAGATTCAATGCAATACCCATGAAATGACCAAGGGCGCTCCTCACAGAAACAGAAAAATCAGCCCTTAAATTCATCTGGAAAAACAAAAAGCCCAGGATAGCCAAAGTAGTTCTTAGCAACAAGAACCATGTAGGAGGTATCACAATACCTGACTTCAAACTCTACTACAAAGCCACAGTAATAAAAACAGACACACAGACCAATGGAGCAGAATAGAAGACTCAGAAACAGACCCACAGACTTACAGTCAACTGATTTTTGACAAAGGAAAATGTAATTTTTAAATCCATGTACATTGTCATCTCAAGTAAAATCACAGTTATTCTTCTTTTTCTTCTTCTTCTTCTTCTTCTTCTTCTTCTTCTTCTTCTTCTTCTTCTTTTCTTCAAACAAAAAACAAATAGATGACATAGATTAGTAGTAGCGTTGGTATTGGTTGGCGTTGTAGTGTCCTGAGAAGTTTGGGACAGTGTTGGCATAACAAAAAAAAAGAGCTATAGATAACACATATTTCTTTAGATATAATCATTGGGATTGGTTTATTATCATGGCCTTCAATAACTAGATTTAAATTCCAGGAATTTGTTTAATTTGGAATTATTTTTATTGGTGTATTGTAATCATACATCTTAATGAGGTACAAGCTGATAGAAGCATATATGCACACAGCACTCATTTAACCCATTTGGAATTGTTTCAAAGTAAAAAAAAAAAAAAAAAAAGCACAGCTATTCACTGCTAGATGAGTCAGCTCCAAATAGATTTATTTAAATCATGATATATTTTAAAGATCAGAAATCCTCTATATAGGAAAATTAAGTGGTTAAATAAGCTGCAGTCTACAAGCTGCAATTATTCTCTAGATCACTCAATTGTCACTTAATTAAATATGCCTTCAATCATTTCCCTTCAATAGCACTGCAAGCTCCCCAGAGGACTCCAGCCAAATTCTATAATTCTTTGAATTCTCAATGCCAAGAGTACCCTGCACTAAGTCAGTGCTTAAGGACTGCTTGTTGAGGATTCTGGAGAGGAAAGTATTTTCTAAAATTACTGTTCTACGCACTGAATAAATATCTTGTTAATGCATGTTCAACTGAAATATATCTAGATTTTTGTAAGAGACAAGGGCCCAATGGGAAACCATATAAATGAGGTTAATCTTAAATGAGAGCAATTTTGTGATGAGGATTTTAAAATGTTATTAGTCTATATAATTTTATTTATTCTTTCCACACTTCAAAGATAACAGGATATCTGTTTTAAAGGAACTTGTTAGAACACAAAAGGACTTTAGCAATAACCTAATGCATATCTTTTACTTACACAATGAAACTCAGATTAGGAGAGGTTAGGGACTTAAACTCACTTAAATCTTCAGCAGCCCAGATTTCCTGGCTTCTGAGATTCTTGGTGAAAACAGTACAGTGGGCTGAACATTCTACCTCTATTAAAATTTTTGCTTTCTCACTTTCATTTTGTTCTGCATTGCCTGTTTATACTAACATGCTTCCTCAACACATGAGAAATAACTCCTATATATGCTGAGAAGAGGCTGATGCCTTTGCTAATTTTGTCAGCTCCATATCCTTCCCCACTCCCCACCCAGCTTCCAGGGAACAGTTTAAGGCTCAAGTTACCATAGATAGAGCTGGATCAGTCTTCAGAAGGGATTGAGGCTCCAGAACCACCAGGGCAATAGGAAAGTCCTCAACGAATAATTATTGCCACCACAGGCATGACATGGCCATGTTCATTCCAAAGGGCACATGCTATGAACTAATACCAATATCCAGTTCAAGGAAAGAGACTAAGAAGAAATGAGAACTATTTGAGACCTAAGCACTCCCAAGAAAAGACAGCAAGGAGACATTATGCCACGAAAGGATACCTTTTCTAACTTAGACAGTGCTGTGTGAACCTGGGCATGGCACATTGTCTCTGAGCCTTCATCTCAACATATTTGAAATAAAATTGAGTAATACATGTGGCTATGAGATCCCCTGTCTGGTATAACTTATAAAAGGTCTTAGTGCTAAGAACTCTATTTTACTGTTAAAAGGATGACTTTATTAACATTTCTTACTTTATGGATAAACATATAAAAGGCTTATAACCAAGTATGTTCCTCTTTTTATATGTTTTCTTTCCAAGAAGAGTTCTGTATTTTACCAAATCTTACAATTATAATTCCAAACATAAGCCATGATCGTCTAGACCCATTTGGCTTATTGGATGATTCCCTAAGTTATCATAAAAATTACTTGTTCTTATTCTGGTCTGTTATTTTATTTTTTCTCCTCCAGCATTTTATTTGCATTACCAAATCGGTCAAGCAGAAACTGATTCACAAGCCCTCTAATCTGGAAGGCACTGAGGTTTCTGACTAACCTACCAAAGATGTGGGCTTTTGGGTTATGTTGAAATGAAAATAAGATAATTCTCCAAGCCTATTAAAATGGCTAACATGATACAGCCACCACACAAACCAAATATTTAAATTCCAAAGTATTGAGCGATGATAGAGTCATTATTATTAAAGGGAGATGACGTAAGCCTCCTTTTCTTGCATCTATTGATTCATTTTTTTTCTGGTCCATCACTCAGCCCCTGAATCATACCTCCCAGAATAACCTGATTGGAGTACATTCAACACATTTTAGTTTAATTTTCTCCAATTCAAACAGGACTTGCACAATGAGGTGAGCCTCTAACAATTCAAAGGAACAAACCATTAAATTAAAATTCCTAACTTGATTGTTTGAATCACACTGGGCTAAATTTACATCCTCCATAACACTGTGGGAATTCACTCTGTGGGAGATTTTTCTAGCTACATTTTTAAGCAAACCTTTTCTTTCCTCTTCTTTTTCTTTAAATGGTGAATTACTTCTCACTGTACATTTAACGATAAGAAGAAAAGAAATAAAACTGGGTTCCAAGAGAAAACAATGAGGCAATAATTTTGAAATTAAAATACAACACACGATATATCAATATAATTGTCCTGCGTCTGTGAAGATAACTCTGCTTTGATGGTGTTATTTCCCGAGCACGCAAAACCTAATAAAATCTGGAGGGCTGAATTGATGAGAAATTCAGTGTTAGAGATTATGAGAAACACACGCTAAAACAGCCAAACAAAATTACTAAAAAACAATTTTAGTGGCAAATTATTTATCTAAGTAATGTGGGAAGATTCATAGAGATCTTCCAGCATTAAAATAAATTAATTACCTGAAACACTTAACTCTTTTGACAAAGGCAAATGTGATTATAGAACTAGGTGTTTGACCTTGAGCAAGTCGGTAGACATTTTTTAATCTCAGATTCCTTAATGTTTTATTATTCATCATTTAGGAAACTTCTAATTCTAAAATATCTCTTGTATGTTAGTGGTGACAAGATTTTTCCCCTTTTATTTTATACATTGTATTTTTTTCAAAATGGAATCATTAATTTCAAAACAGAAAAGAATGTTTGGTGACAGATGTCGGATGTAAATGCCAAATTGCAACAGAATCCATCATGAAAGCATTTAAGCAACCAGGGTGCAATATCCAAGGAAGAAGTGATCAAGATACTAACCATCACTGCACAAATACAGTTTGTACATTCATTTGCTTGATGTGACCTTGCATGTGTCATTTAACTATCTGGATCTATTTTCTTTTTCTTACATGTAAAAAAAAAATCTCAACAATAATAACAGATACTGGGATAATAACACAGGGATAATAACACAGGATCACTAGGAGAAGTAAATAACACAGAGATAATAACAGGATTATTGTGAGAAGTAAATGAGATGATGTATATATCCTTTACCTGACACCCAATATATGCCCAGTAAATATTTCCCATTTTTCATCATCATCATCCTCATTACTATAAACTTTCAGCTGTGATCCCTGCTTGGGGAATAAATTTGAAGAAGCTGAACATTCCACTTGCACCATGAGTATTCCTACTTAATATTAAGTAGGAAAAATTTGGTAGGAGGAGTTTTTCAGTTCTTTTTTTATATAACAAAACATTCACTCAGACAAATAAGAACAAATTGTCTTATAAGAAAGCAATCACTGTGATTGCATAGTAATAAAAACGAAATTGTCAAACTGTGGGTCTACTATGAAGAACAAAGGTGAAGAATGAAAAGAGTTTTCTATCTCCTGGCATCTTTCCCTAGGTTTTGAATGATTTTTTTCAGGTAATTAATCTTTTCTGCTTATCAAGCAACAAATCAGACTTTGTAAAATTTCAGAGGTTTCTAAAAAATATCTTTTATATGATTGATAACTGCCACTTCTTCTCATCCCGCTCACTCCTCTTTCTCAAACACACACCCTAGGTTTTTACCAGCTCACTTGACAATCATGAAGTTGCAGGTCTTCTTGCCTCTTCTGCCAAATACTGGCATACTATGTCAAAGAGTTTCCCTAGTCTCAATCCACACTAGTAATTCCTAACCTGAAATTATTTGAGTGGGGAAAATGTATTCATCTAATATAATAATAGAGACAGTTCATAAGATAGTTATAGGCATTAAATGAAATAACGAATTTTTAGCAGATAGGAGAAGCAGGTTCCTAGAGTAGAGGAGGAAGAAGCAGCCTAACAAGATGGAGGCCATGGACAGACAATGGTCACTAAGAATGCAGAAGAGATGGTCATTGGACCATGAATGTTGTATGTTCATACTAAAGATATTTACAACACTAGGATGTGTTGTAAACTACACCCTACTATGTGTACCTGGCTCAATTCTGCATTCACACTCAACTTTCATACGGATCTCTTACAGGGTTCATTTGGTATTATTGATCCTTTGATAGCTAATGAATAAAGTAGAATATAGTGGCAGGGTGACAATCAATGACAGTAAGCACAAAGGAAAATGTTTCAAACAACATTAATTTAATAAACAAAATGGACTACAGCTAGTGAACTACATTGGTAAAATACTTAGCAAGTATTAAGCACACTTAAGTAATTAATAAATATCAACAATATATTAGTGATGGGTGTTTTTTGTTTGTTTTTATTTTGGGTAGTGTTCTGGTTATTATTTAATTTTCATTTTTACTGGGCACAAAATACACCTAATATCAATTTATGAAATGAAATCAATTTATAGCTTTCTTTACATTGTCATTTCTTCCTGGCTATATTCTGGTCACCTCAAGTATATTCAGAAAATAATCCAGCCCTAGAAAAAAACAATCACAGCTTCTACCCAAAAGGGGAGCTTCTGCAAATACAAAAAGAGGTATGAGAGATCTATCTTATAAGGAAGAAAGAAATAAGCATAAATTTGCATCAACTTCCAAATAAGCAAGTTATTCATTTATTGTAAGCAACAGAAATCAATGCTGGCTAACTATTAAAAATTATAAAAGATAGGAAAATTATAATTTGTGGCACATATGATTGAAAAATTGGATAGTATATTTTTGGCATTATTTGTTCTAGAGACTTATATGTTTCAATTAGTGTCTTATTTTTCCCTAATTGATTGTTCTATTCTCTTCCATGGAAAATTTTTTGGTTCCACATACTATAATGTTGCTAGGAATCTAGCTTACAGTAAGACAAAAAGGACCAATAAAATGCTAACCTTATTGTTAATGTTGTTATTATCATTCACTATTTTCTAAATATCAGGTTCATAATTATCCTTTGGAAAATAGCCTTCTCCCCATTTTCGATTTATGTTTTAGCCTTTATGTGCACCTATGACTTATGATTAATCTAATTAGCATAGTGGATTTTCCTTAGCCTCAGTGATTGTTTGAATTAGCACAAAAACCAGTTAATCGAGTCCAATCAAAGCTTTTGCTGGAGTGTCCAAAAAGATGCAGGTTCCTTTCTAGCAGAACCAAGTCTGATTTGTTGCTTGATAAGCAGAAAAGATTAATTACCTGAAAAAAATCATTCAAAACCTAGGGAAAGATGCCAGGAGATAGAAAACTCTTTTCATTCTTCACCTTTGTTTTTCATAGTAGACCCACAGTTTGACAATTTCGTTTTTATTACTATGGAAATTATTTTGTATGCTTTGTGTATACTAACTCAGCTTTCCCATGCAATTATATATGATTAGCATTTCATTTTGCAGATGAGGAAATTGAGTTTTTAAAACTTGCCCAAAATTACCCAAAGGATTCCTGACATGGCTGAGATTTAAACCCAGGCAGTCTACAGTAAGAATATCTTTATAACCATTCTGATACATTAAATGTGCTATGTCTAGGTGGCAAAAACATCAGTTACAATGAAATATTTTCATAGATTCTAACTATGTATTTGTGTTCATTGGTTTACTCTCAACCCCTAAAGATAGTGTTTGATATATTAAAAAAGTTATTGAATGAGCGAGTTAATAAATGAGTAAAGAAAAAAGTTGAGGGACTGGGGTATGAAGCGTAATGAAATGTATCTCAGCAAACTTTAAACATTAACAAATTTGTAAATTCATGAGGAGAGTTATACTTTGTAAATTTTCTGTATCCTATCAAAATGCAAACATCATGTCATTGAAAGTCCTTTTTTTTAATTGGTGCATTATAATCATAGATCTTTGTTAGGTACAAGCTGTTAGAGGCATACACGCACACATCTCTCATTTAACCCTTCCCCAATTCCTGCCCCACTCTCTACTCCTCCCTCCTCAAGTTCAGTTTAGTCATTAACTTTGATATGACTGTGAATGTACACCGTGTACATTAGGGTATTTCCCTCCCCATCCCCATCCCCTTCTGTTAAGTCACCTTCTTTGCTGATCTAATGTTTCTCCTTCTTCATCTAGAGTCCCTCTTATGACCCACTTTCTCCCTAGCTTCTACGTATTAGGGAGAATATAACATTTTTTTACTTTTTGTGACTGACTAATCTCACTTAACATAATGTTTTCCAGTTCCATCCATTTCCCTGTAAATGACATGATTTTGTTCTTCTTTATGGCTGAGTAAAATTCCATTGTGTACATATCCCATAGTTTTACAATCCATAAATTTGTTGATGGACATCTTGGCTGGTTCCATAGTTTGGCAATTGTGGATTGTGCAGCTATAAACATAGATACACATGAATTATTCTGATACTTTGGTTTCTATTCTTTTGGGTAGATACCCAGAAGTGGTACTGCTGGATCATATGGTAGGTTCATTCCCATTTGTCTGAAGATCCTCCATACAGTTTTCCAAAGTGGTTGCATTAATCTGTAATCCTGCTAACAATGTATTAGGGTTCCCACTTCTCCACACCCTAGCCAGCATTTGTTGTTGTTTGTGTATTTGATGATTGCCATTCTAATTGGAGTTAGGTAAAATCTCAGGGTAGTTTTGGTTTGCATCTCTCTGATTGCTAATGATGTTGAATATTGGCTATTTGTATTTCTTCTTCTGTAAAGTGTCTATTTAGGTCAGATGCCCATTTTTTGATTGGGTTATTCATTTTCTTAGCTGTGATTTTCTTGAGTTCTCTGTATATCCTAGATATTAGACCTCTATCAGAAGTGTAGCTGGCAAAAACTTTCTCCCACTCTGTGGGCTCTCTGTTGAGGTTCTTGATAGTTTCCTTTGGCACATAGAAGCTCTTCAGTTTAACGCAATCGCATGTATTGATCTTCCTTTGAGTTGCTTGTGTTTTGGGGGTCTTGTTGAGAAAGTTTTTACCTATGCCTATGTGTTGAAGTGTTGGGCCTATGCCCTCTTCAAGGAGCTGCAAGGTCTCTGGCCTGACTTCCAGGTCTTTGATCCATCTTGAGTTGACTCTTGTGCAGGGTGAGAAAGTGGGGTTTATTTCCATTTTCCTGCATATGGTTAACTAGTTTTGCCAACACCATTTGTTGAAGAGTCTATCTTTTTTCCAGTGTATGTTTTTGGCTCCTTTATCAAAAATTAATTGACTGTAAGTGTGTGGGTCTGCTCCATTGGCCTATGTGTCTGCTTTTGTGCCAAGACCACGCTGTTTTTATTACTGTGGCTTTGTGGTATATATTTAAATCAGGTATTGTGATGCATCCTGCATGGTTCATGCTGCTAAGAATATTTTGGCTATTCTGGGCTTTTTGTTGTTCCAAATGAATTTAAGGACTGATTTTTCTATGTCTGTGAGGAGTGACCTTGGTAATTTAATGGGTATCACATTGAATCTGTAGATCACTTTTGGAAGAATGTCCATTTTGATGATATTTTTCTGTCTATACAAGAGCATGGAAGATCTTTCCATCCTCTCAGGTCTTCTTCGATTTCTTTTTCCAGTTTTTCATAGTTTTCCTTATAGAAGTCTTTTACCTCCTTGGTTAGGTTTATCTCTAAGTATTTTATTTTTCGGCACGCTATTATGAGTGGAATTGTTTTCTGGATTTCTTTTTCAGTGTATTTATGGTTGGCATACAGGAAAGCTTCTGATTTTTTAGGAATGATTTAGTATCCAGACACTTTGCTGAATTTGCTGATCAGTTCTATAGGCCTATTGGTAGAGTTGGTTGAGTCTTCTAAGTATAGTATCATATCTGAAAACCTATTTTGCACAGTAAATTTTGCAAATTAGCAATTTCACAGATTAGTTGGTCTTTATAACAGATGTACCATTATACGCATGACAAAAACTGATGCTGAGAAAAGTTAAGATATTCTCATAGTCACACAGCCAGTAATGTGAGAGCTGGAATTAGCACTCATGTCTATGTTACTATCATAGATCTTTTCCCCAACCTTCCTCTCTATTGTGCTTCTTCCCTAACCAAGATCTCACAAGAGAGGTTTTCTATCATGACCAAGCATTTCTATACTCACAAGTTTGCATGCAGATGGAGCTATATGTACGAAAGTCTAAAAAACTACATATTCAATATTTAAATGCACAAAGCAAATTTTTGGAACCATACCCTAAAAGAGAAAGGCATGTGTTCTTTTATCACAGTGATAGAGAAAGAAAATTCAAAAGTAATTTTTCATAGAAGAGAGGTACTCAAAGAAAGTGGTCTGATACCCTGTTGGGAAGGTGAGTAAAAGGTTGCATCAAATGAGGGTTTCCAAAGACAAGCACCCTTTATTGAGAATAATTCACCCTGCCTTAAGTCTCCTAAATTCAAATCTTGACTCTGTCAAGAGTGTTCAAATATGCTCAGCCAGTCAACCTCAATAAAGACAATGAATGAGCTCCAGAACTTTCTATGTGTTACTTAACTCATTGTGAAAAATCTTAGAGTTTTGTTTCTGTATTAGATTACTTGTCAGCTAAATCAAAATTTCAGGACTAACAGTAAAGAATAAATCAGTAGAGGATAAATGCCTTTCTCCTGAAAGACTTCAATAATATAAAATTACTAGGGCTAGCTAACTTGGAATAGACTGAATAACTGAATATATTTATACATTACAGATGGTGGGAATGCTGCCAGTGATACCTTGGGGATAACTTAAAGTCTGGCTGTCCTAGGGGCAGAGAGATAAAATAGCCAAAATAGAATCCCTTCAAACTTGAATCAAAGAGATGGAATGAAAATGTAAACTCATTTAAAAACTCAAAGGACTTATCTACCCTAATATAAACCAAGGGAATAACCCAATACCTTTGGAAAAAATATTGTTTCTTATCAAATCATCAGAGTAAAAGGTCTTTGGAAAAATAAATAGGCCCACAATGCCACAATACAGACTAAAAATCTGAGACTGTGTATTCAAAAGCAAAATGGAGTGAGAAGAGATGAATAATTTTTTTTATAAAGTTCACATTAACTACTATCCATTTTAAAGGGGCTGAAAGCTCATATAACCACTCTGGCGATGTTGATTTCACTCACAGAGCAATTTAGAAGTTTATTTATTAGAATCAAAAAGACACTTTAAAAATCAAGTCCAACAATTTCATTGATTAGCTCAGATAAGCCAAGTCCAGAGGGATTATACTATTGGCCCAAGGTCACACCACTAGTTTAGCTGTAGAGGAAGAATAAATATCTAGGATGCCTCTCTTAGTCAACTGTTTTATTTTTTTCCAACACTCTATACTTGATTTGATTACAGTGTCTATTATACTTTCTTTGGGCAACCACATTTATGAAGGTATCTAAATAAAAAACAGAATTTGGGGGAGCTAAATTTAGTTGAGAAAGAAAATTAAACAAGAGTCAATTCAAGATGGATCAAAGACTTGGAAGTCAGGCCAGAGACCTTGCAGCTACTTGAAGAGGACATAGGCCCAAACTTCAACACATAGGCATAGGTAAAAACTTTCTCAATAAGACCCCAAACACATAAGCAACTCAAAGGAAGATCAATATTTGGGACTGCATTAAACTGAAGAGCTTCTGTGCAGCAAAGGAAACTATCAAGAACCTCAACAAAGCTGGGAGTGGTAGCACAAGCTTGTAATCCCAGCATTTGGGAAGCTGAGACCCGGGGATCAGGGTTCACTGCCAGCCTCAGCTACTTAGTGAGGCACTCCACAACTTAGTGAGACTCTGTTTCAAAATAAAGAGTAAAAAATAGGGCTGGAGGTATAACTCGGAGGTAGAATGCCCCTGAGTTCAATCCCCAGTAACACACACACACACACACACACACACACACACACACACACACACACACGAAGAACCTCACTCAACAAAGAGCCCACAGAATGGGAGAAAATTTTTGCCAGCTAATCCTCTGATAGAGGACTAATATCTAGAGTATACAGAGAACTGAAGAAACTCACAGCTAAGAAAACAAATAACCCAATCAAAAAATGGGCAAAGGATCTAAATAGACACTTCACAAAAGAAGAAATACAAATGGCCAATAAATATATAAGGAAATGTTCAACATCATTAGCAATCAGAGAGATGCAAGTCAAAACTACCCTGAGATTTCACCTAACCCCAATTAGAATGGCAATCATCAAAAACTCAAACAACAACAAATGCTGGCGAGCGTGTGGAGAATTGGGAACCCTAATACATTGTTGGTAGGATTGCAGATTAGTGCAATCACTTTGGAAAACTGTATGGAGGATCCTCAGACAAATGGGAATGAACCTACCATATGATCCAGCAATACCACTTCTGGGTATCTACCCAAAAGAATGGAAACCAAACTATCAGAATAATTCACGTGTATCTATGTTTATAGCTGCACAATCCACAATTGCCAAACTATGGAACCAGCCAAGATGTCCATCAACAAATTAATGGATTGCAAAACTATGGGATATGTACACAATGGAATTTTACTCAGCCATAAAGAAGAACAAAATCATGTTATTTGCAGGGAAATGGATGGAACTGGAAAACATTATGTTAAGTGAGATTAGTCAGTCACAAAAAGTAAAAAATGTTATGTTCTCCCTAATATGTAGAAGCTAGGGAGAAAGTGGGTCATAAGAGGGACTCTAGATGAAGAAGGAGAAACCTTAGGTGAGCAAAAAAGTTGACTTAACTGAAGGTGATGGGGGAGGGGAACACCCTAATGCACATGATGTACTTTCACAAACATATCAAAGTCAATCACTAAACTGAACTTGAGAAGAATGGAAGGAGAGGGAGTGGGGCAGGAGTTGGGGAAGGGTTAAATGAGAAATGTATGCATGTATGCCTCTACTAACTTGTATCTAACAAAGATGTATGATTACAATGCACCAATAAAAAGAAATACAAAATAGAAAAAGAAAAAAGAAAATGAAACATGAATTTCCCTAGATTGGATTAAAGCATAGTTTATCATCATTTCATCAAGATATCCATTGGACATCTGTGACATTCACAGCAGAGCTAAATCAAATATTTTAGCTTAAATTCATTCAGAAGTAATTTAAAATTAATATCTGCCTAATATTAACTTTATATATCTACATATAATATAAATCCATTAACTTAGTAGGGAAAAAGAATTTATAAAGTATATGGATAAATAGATATGTGAATATATATCTGTGTGTGTAATTATATATATATGTATATATATATATATATATATATCTTTTTTGATAAGACAATGTTTTTCCTGTCTTTTCCATTTCTGACCTCATTGTTATTACAGGGCTTCTTGACAAGTTTGGAGTAGAATCATTATACATGTTTAATTTCACAAGGATTATGCTCCAGTAAGAAATGTATCTTATTCTTCCTTTCCTTGGTATAAAGCTTAAATATTCTTTTCATAAGTCTGACTCCCTGTCATCAGATAATCTATTTTAAATGAATTTTTCTTCTCTTGGTTCCAAAATGCAAATTGAGGCAGGAACTCAAGAAAGATTGTTCCCTTGTTTTTAGACTGCCTTTCTCAAATAAGATGACAATCTATCTTGCCACCCATCAGGGCTGTTAAGAACCCCTGCTCACTTATTCTGTGAGTACTTGGTCTGCATGTTGATTTATAGCTAGTGGAAGGTACCCTAAGACTTGAATTAGACCTGGAAGTCTTTACTTCCTGTTCCAAATTACAGTTACATTTCTCTCAGGATTGCATATCATAGGACTCCTGCAACTATGGAAAGAGCTTCATCCAGAAGACTGACATCCTGCACACAATTGTTATTGATAGAGGCAAAGGAATTATGGTTTGGATGTATTTTCAGCATCAATATAAAAAGTCCAGTCAATCCCCTGAGATGGTCAATGTTAATCTCTTGCATTATTGATAATACTGCCTTTAATAGTATCACATTTTGGTTCTTGGGAGATAGAAATTTCCTTTTTCCAAATGAGTGAGTCAACCAAAATTAATAAAATACAAGATTACACAAATGGTCATAATCTCAAAAGAATTGCCAGCTCCAGAGTTTGCCGCTGGTCTGGATTTCTCCAAATAACAGCCTGTTAGATAGTTTTATCACTCTAAAAAGTCTAATGGAAAGTAGATGGATGGGTCCAGACTATAGCTAGCATATCAAATACATCTTTTTGTGAATTTAAATAATCTCCAGTATTTTCCTCAGATATAGATACAGAGCCACTGAACTGCATCTTTAAATTGTACTCTAAAATCTACTGCTAAAGCATTTCATTAGTAATGGTCTACCAGGACAACTGGAGGTGTTTAGTCTCATATAGGGCGCACAGTCTTCACCTTGCAGTTAAGCCTTCTGCTTAACACTTAGGGTATTGTTAATGGGGTGATCACTGTTATATTTGACCAAAATCTCAAAACTTGAGTAAAGTAAGAAAAGTGGCTATTTAGTCTCTTATTTATCCATCATATTGATTTATGCCTGGCCTTTGAAATTTTCTACTCAGATGAGAAAATATGGAAAAATAACATTATTTTTAAAGAACTTCTCTGGTTCCTCTTGTCAAACCTTCAAATGACTTACTTGTAATATTTTGAAGAAGAGTCAGACTCCACCAAGTCATTATTGAAAGATATAGACCTCACAAAATAAAAATCACCACTACCCCAAAAAAAAAAAAAAAAACCTGTCTGGAAAAACACACAAACCTTTACATAATACTTCATGCATTTTTAAGTGTTCCTAAAACTTAGTGAAGGACACGTGCTTAAAAAACACAGCTCTAGACTCCATAGACCAAAATCCTCCTGTGTAAACAGACATTGATGGTCCACACCCAGGGTCACACTCTTCCTTCCCTCAGCATTCACTCAACGCTGTCCTCATCAATATTACAAAACTGAGACGTGGTAATCAATAGCAGTGCTGATTTCACACACACACACACACACACACACACACACACACACACACACACACATACACACAGAGTTAACAGAGTTAGGTTCCACAGTTAGGTTGCAGGACAAAATACATGTTCTCAAAAACTGTAACTATTCAGTAGAAAGAATAGGGGAAGAGTAGTTCTTTCCTTTGTGTAGGCTGGATAAACATGAATTCTTACATGCCAAAAAATCCTAGATGCTTTTTTTTTTTTTTTTTGTGGTACTGGGGATTGAACTCAGGGGCATTCTACCTCCGAGCTACACCCCCAGCCCTATTTTTTATTCTTTATTTTGAAACCGAGTCTCACTAAGTTGCCGAGTGCCTCACTAGGTAACTGAGGCTGGCCGCGAACCCGGATCCTCCGGTCTCAGCCTACTGAATGCTGGGATTACAAGTGTGTGCCACCACGCCCGGCTCCTAGATGCTTTTAAAACTTATTTTAAAGCTTCATTTCTGATGTCAATGAGAAAGAATACAGTTTTTTTCCCCCCAGGAAGGGAGGTAAAAAAAAAAGTAATAAATATGCATTGATCAAATTAATAAGTCCCAGACATTTTGCCTAAAAGAGCAAATTATATGGTATATGATGTCCGCACTTTCCTTAATTTCCCCTATAGCCACATACTTCTTCCACCTCCATGGTTCTTGCCTCATCCTAGACTCTAATCTGGATAGATGGAAGGGATTCCTGGCTGACAGAATGTTGTTTTGGTAACAAAGAAATAGCACAACTGATGGAGTCTTGGGCCCAATATGTCTCGTCCAGATTTCAGAATGCCAGTTTTGCTGATGTCTCTGAGCCCTGGGCTAATGTACATTTAAAACTGGGGACAGGCATTTAGGGTACTCAGGAGTGACACATTGTGCATGTGATAGCTCATACCATGGAAGATCTTCATTCCTAGAAATTCCAAAGAAAGAAGAATAATTAGCCCCCCAGCACATCAAATGATCTTATATATAAATCTATTGGCTTTGACAATTTTAATATCCATTAGGTAAATCAAATCTTACATATGTGGACAAACATCTTAATGTTAACATACCAGGGAACTATATATTTGATTGTTAAGGAATTATTGTTTATTTTTTAGATGTGATCATGGTAATGTGATTTTAAAATGTGTTTTTTATCATTTATAAACACAGAAAGAAATATTTATAGATCAAATAATATGATGTCTGGATTTGTTTCAAATAACCTGGAGATTAAGAGAGCACTGAAGTATAGATGAAACCAGATAGGCTACGAGTTGATAATGTGGAAATTATGTGATAATACCTGGGGGGTATTCTATTATTCATTCTTCGAAATTTTTCATAATAAAAAATTATTTTTATAATAAATAATGAGAAAGTGGAAATAACTCAGATGTCCATCCGGGATATTTTTGTCCAGATAAACAATATGTGGTATCTCCACATAAAGGAATGTTATTTGGCTATAAAGAGAAATGAAGTACTGACACACACCACAACATGGATGAACCTTGAAAGCATGCTGAATGAAAGAAGTCAGACACAAAAGCCTGCATATTGTATGATTCTGCATAAAATGTCCAGAATAGGCAAATCTCTGAAAATAGACAATGGATTAGTTGTTCTCTCAGTCTTGGAAGAATGTGGAGATCTGAGAGTTATAGCTAAAGGGAGTTGGGATTCTTTTGAGGTTAATGAAAATATTCTAAAAATGATTTTGATGATGGATGTGTATCTCTACTAATAGTCATTGAATTATGCACTTTCAAAAAAGGATACACAGGGAACAATTTAGAAAATTCCAATATGAACTGTGTATTAGACCCCATTAGAGAAGTATTGTTAATTTTGTTAGAAGGAATAATGGCATGGTGAGTCTATAAGAATTTTTTTTATTTTTTTATGATAGCATACCAAAATATCTGAGGATAAAATATGCTTACAATTTGCTTTAAATCACCTCAAAAAACAGATGAAGCAATATGGCAAAATCTAAATAGCTGTTATAGCTGTGTGATAATTATATGGGATTCATTATGCTTTTCCCCCTATGCATGTTTAAAATTTCCAAAAATTAAAAAGCAAAAACAAATCAACTGGATAAGAGAAAAAGAGACATTTTATATCAAAATGGTTTTTCCCATGTGAACATTGCCATTTTCCACAGAGTACTAACTCTATGTTAATACTAAAAGATGATATCATATGTCAAATAACTCTAAGAAACACTGAGCTAAAAATGTCTGCAAGACTTCAGGATCTTCCCTATATGCAGATGAAAGGTGAATCTCCAACATTGAGGATACACCATGTTAAACTCAATGTTACATTATGTTATCACAAAAAATTTCCCCCAATACATGCTGTTTATTAGATAATATAAACAGCAAGGAGGCAAGATTGTTCTGCAAAATATAGCCCATCATTTTTTGATAACTATAATCTGTCTTTCTGCAAGCATCCCAGTTTTATACTGGTACTAATCTTTCAATTTAGAGGCAAAGAACTAATAATAGGCTAGTTCTTTTTTTTTTCAAATTTCTAAAACTTCTATTTACTTGAAAATATGACTATGGTCCAAACAAGCCTTTGGTCCATACCAAGGTATAAATTCTGAGTCACAATAAATATTGAAAAACTTAAATCCTAATTAACTCCTAAAGTTTTTCTTAACATGTTCAATGAACTGAAATTTTAGGATGTTGAAGGAATATGTGGTTTTGGTTGATCAAACCAGTGATTTATACTTCATAACACCTGTGTTCCAAGTCGCTCAAGTCCTTCCACATATATTGCATTTACATAGCACAGACATGTAGAACAAGTTCATGCCACCTAGAAATTTTATCCTGGCCTGCATTAGAAAATACCATATGAAGCCGGGCGTGGTGGCACACGCTTGTAATCCCAGCATTCGGGAGGCTGAGACCGGAGGATCCGGGTTCAAGGCCAGTCTCAGCTACCTAGTGAGGCACTTCGCAACTTAGTGAGACTCGGTTTCAAAATAAAGAATAAAAAATAGGGCTGGGGGTGTAGCTCGGAGGTAGAATGCCCCTGAGTTCAATCCACAGTGTCGAAAAAAGAAAAAAGAAAATACCCTATGAATCTTAGGATGAAGACCCTAAAGTATAATTCTATTAATTACTACTTTTGTCGTCAGCTTTCCTGATCTTTTGGTGACACCTTTATACTCAAGTCTATGATCATTGCAATCTAGTTGTCACAATTCTGGAGGCTACAGTTATTCTAATATAATGAGATACAATTAAAAGATGTTAAATCTTGGATACATTAAATTTTGCTTCAAGGAGATCCTAAGAATGGGTATAGCAATTCAATGTCAACATTAAAACAACTGACTCATCCTGGGAATAATCATGGAGGCCCTCTAGAGGCACTGTCAAATCACAGGGTTGAAAGTATCAGGTCTGAAATCAGATTGCATTTCAAGATCAGCTTCACACCATATTAGCTATGAAACCTGGAACACCATAGTTAACTTTTCTAATACTCAATGGCCCTTCTGAAAAATGGAATATGATAGTATATATTTCATAGGGCATTTATGAGTATAGAGTAAAATAATACGGATAATATGTCTGAAGTGTTCAATACAGTACTTGTTTGTGACATGTCTAAATGGTAACCATTACTATTGTCATGTTGGTGGTGGTAGTGGTAAGGTTTTGTTTTGTTTTTTTTCAAATATACACAGTCTTTTTATTTTTCTCAAAAATAATTAGTGTTTCACTAAATACACTAGGGAGTAACACTGGTTTAAACAGAATTAACTTCTGATCTTCAGTGTCAAGCACAGTATTGCTTTTATGGGTGGCTTGAAAAAATTTACTATTAAAGAAAGATGAATGAATAAATCAAAGTATTCCAACCCTATAGATGAAAATCTGCAGGGAATGTTTGAGCTTCTGGCAGAAAGTCTCTCCCACCCCACTGTACATTTTACTAAAACAGAATAGGAACACATTTCTCCAAATAAAGTTTAATATGATCCTAAAAAGAGCATCGTGACCAAATTCCATGTTACATTGGCATCAGGATTTCTTTGAATCTGATTATGATCTTAAGCCACATTCCAACAAGCCCAAAGTGTCCTGTGGGGAAAAATAATTACTCAATTGCTAGTAGTTGGCAGATATCCTATTTAAAAAAAAAATAAAGGACTTTAAACTTGCCTTTGCATTCCTTATTTCAATACCAGTTAAATCAAAAGTGGCTTGTGATTAAAATGAAGGCATTTTTATGCACTAGCATTTACAGTATACATTTTCTAAATTATATTCTTTTGGTCTTATTTAATAAAAGGTTTAGTTCTTCTTGGTTTTTCCTTTCGACATGAATTATATTTTAAACTTTTCTTTTTCTAGCAAGAAAAATATTAAAGTTCTACACATGCCCCTAAGTCCCTAAACGACATATGATCTACTGAGGACTTCACTGCCCTTTGTCTTCAGACTTTACATTTAGAGACATCTTAAACAGAGAAGACTTATTGCTTAAAAACTGACCTCTTTGTTTAAAATGTTCAAAAATTATAGAAATTGAAGAACTACCAATTTGTTTCAATTCAGAGGCACATGATTCATAAATTGCTTTAAAAAGTATATACATAAAGAAAAATCAAAATTAAAAAATTTATAATTTTGCAGTGATTCTTAGGAGGGATTTTAAAACATCTTTCTGGGTTGAATTTATTATATATTAAATAAGAGATTATCTTTAAGTTTAAAAATACTTTGGTGGTCAACCATATAGTACTTGAACTTGAACTGGGAATGGGGGCAGGAGCAGGAATGAGACCTACGGTTTATTTCTAGAACTGTCAAATATTGGCTATATTACTAACATTGGTCACAAAGCCACTCAAGGGTTCAGTTTCCTCTTCTTTTTTTTTTTTTTTTTTTTTTTTGCCGTACTGAGGATTGAACTCAGAGGCATCTACCTCCGAGCTATACCTCCAGCCCTATTTTTTATTCTTTATTTTCAAACAGGGTCTCACTAAGTTGCCGAGTGCCTCACTAGGTAGCTGAGGCTGGCCTCAAACCTGGCTCCTCTGATTTCAGCCTCCCAAATGCTGGGATTACAAGCATGTGCCACCACGCCCAGCTCAGTTTCCTCATTTTTTAATGCAGAATGCAGGTGATTGAACTATATGACCACTAAAATCTCTTTCAGTGTCATGACACCATGTTAGAAGCAAAAAAAAAAAAAAAAAAATGGGAACATCTAAACCACTGTAAACTAAAAAGAATGAGAAGGAAGCTATTGATGCTAAAACATCCTAAAAGTCACAAACTTTGTTGAATGGAATCAGAGTATACTGAAAACTACATCTGAATGTGATTGTTAAAAACTAAATGCAAAGGAGAATCCAAATTATGTTAGATGTTACACTGACCAACATCAGAAATGTGGGAAGAGGAACAATTTGAAAGAAGAAAAAAAAAAAAAAGAAAAACAGAAATGGCCCATACTAAAAGAATGAGTGCTATAAGCCAGGGTATGTTTAACATAAAGAGAATGAAAAAATATACAATTCAAGGAAACTGACAGAGCTGAAAATGTGAAATATCCCATGAATACAACCTTTTTTGTTGGCTTGATTGACTTCAAAAAATTTTATCCTAACTACAATACAAATTTATATCTCCATGAATGTGTAAATATAGGTATTACCCAATCAACAATTCTGTTTTTAAAACATTAAATTAGAGGTACAGCTGTATTTGTCAGTCTGTTATACATTTCTTATCTCTTCTTCCCAGTAAAAACATTTTTAGTGTGATTACGGATACTATATGTTCCCAAGTTGACAATATTTGCACTGCTAGAACTTAAATATTTGTTAGAATTTTGTTTTCTCTAATTTGACAATCTTGAAAATCTCCCTGGGGTAACGTTTATCCATAGATCACTCAGAGTTCCACAACAGCAGAGTCTTGTAAGGCACATACCAAATTGAAAATCTCAGGGGTATGTGAAAACACAGGAAATAATAAAAATAACTATTAATACTCCTACCATTAATTGAAAACCCAATATACATGCCTACTATGTAACAAGATGTATTGACCAAGTGTTATCTGTATATCAGAACTGGAAAAAACTAACCTAAAGCTCAAAGATAAGTATGTTATCTAAAGTCACAGTCCTGGCAAGTAGCAGGGGTAGAATTTGAACCTAGGACTAGGGATAGGTTCAGGGTGCCCACGCATGTACATGCACACCAACATAGTTCTCAGAAATGAGAGTTCACTGCTTCAATCCTATTCTTATAAAAGTCCATGACCCCAAAAGGATTAAAAACTCCAACAAGGAATTCGGAAGATCCTGGCTGAATATTTTGCTAGAGGAAACAAAAGCAAAATAAAAAGAGAGATGAAGGGGGCGGTTTGACGTTCTTATCTCATTGCTTCATAAAAGTTCCCATCTGCATACTTCATAATGTACAGAACTTCAAAACTTAGATCCTTTTCTCATCCTCACCACAGCCTTGTTATTACCTCTTGTTTTGAACAGGAGGAATTAGAGGTTCAGCCAAAGTAGATATGCCATGAGAGCACCAAACTTAGCAAGGGCTGGGCTCCTGCTGGCCCCAACAGACAGCCAGAACTGTTCCTGTCTGCTAATGGCATCACCAGAAGTGCTCCATCAGACAACTCTGTTCTCTCCCTTGAGCTGGGCCTTAAGATGCCTTTAGTTCCAGAATTCTGAAATTACTGAGATCCCTGGCATATGCTCTAGAAAATATTACAGAGTCAAGGAAGAAATTCCCAATCATTCCTTCTGTCCAACAAAGAAAGACTTTAAGCTTCCACTGAAATGAATATGATTTGTTTTTGTTTCCAGTAAAAGTGAACTTAATCCCATTTTCCCGATTAGGAACAGAGTAATTTTAAAATAAGGGCAAAACACTACCCCACTCGAAAAATATCATTTCCCTTCCCTGAATTTTAAAGGATCTTGACTTTTAAAGGATCCAACTCTTCAAGAAAAACTTGTCTTCCAGCAGTTAGCCACCAGATCTAAATTGTAACTTTAGTAACATAATTTATGAATCTGCATAGGCCTGTATTTTTCTAACCTTTTCTAAAATGTTTGATTATAATCTACATACAGTTTTTGTTTTGTTTTTAGCTAAAAGAGTAATTTGATTTTCACAGTTCACAATGCAAATGAAAACTGAAGGTTTTTGTTGTTCTGTTTGGTTTTGGTTTTTGTTTTTTGGGGTTTGGTCCCACTTCTTCCCTCCAGTACTATTTTTTTCTTTGACAGAAAGGGGGAGCAAGTCTTCTTTGTTATGCTGTTAGAAAACACGTGGAGTCACACCACCACAAACTCCTCGGGAAGTTCAGCAAATAAGACAAAAGGCACCTGCCTGGTACTCTTATCTCTCTGATTTAGTCATTCCTGACTGAGTGGGCACCCTCACAGGCTGGGCAAGAAGCCTCATCACTGGGGTCCAGGCATTACTGGCAGGTGGCCTCCTGTGAGCAGCCTCATCTCAGGAGGGAAAAAGTGCCCATCATTGACATAATGGAAGGACCTCCCATATGTCATCTTGGCATTACACCCAGACAAGGAGGATCCAGGGCTGGGGAGATATAGAATGGCCACCCTTGCAGCAAGAGTATCAGAGAATGGAGCAGGAGGCATATTTCCTTGTTGAAATGCAGCCATTGTCAATCAGGCTCTGAACCTGCTCTTCCATCCATTTCTGAAAGTAGTCTCCCACATTCTCTTTGTATTTCCTACCACTGCAGAGTGTTTTTCTCACAGATGGAGAGTCATGGGATCAGGCATATATTGCAGTAGTCACCAAAAAACTTCGGCATAGTGCTTTGCAGGGTGTTGGTCACTCCATATACACATCTTTTAGGCTCTGCTTAATTTCCAAAAATAGTTCAATATTTTACTATAAGATTAAATATGCCTAATGTACATAAAACTTACCAGTTGTTAACATGGAAAAAGAGAGAGGCAAAATAGGAGCAGTGGAGGGATGCATGCAGCTGCATATCATAGAACTAGAGTGTCTTGGTATATCTTCTAGGGTGGGCAGAGAAAGAATGAAAAAAGGAAGGGAGGGAAAGAGAATGAGAGGAAAGAGAGGGGGGGGACACATTATTCTAGAGAAGCTGCATAAGATCACAGCTATGAGGGAAGTAAAGCAGGCAAAAGATTCCCCTTGGAAGATCTCCTCCTTGGAGTAACTCTAGAACTTTCTCTCCAGCCCTCCTACAGTGCAGGGTGGTGGGTGTGTGCCTCGCGGCAAATGTTCAGGTTTGTGGTCCTACGCAGGCAATGACCATCTGCCTACTTTTTTATTTGTTCTCCAGCCAATTTGAGCAATTAAATCTAACATGATTTGGAAACTAGTGATCAAAGATATATTGCCTCTTGACCTATTAGGAACATTCTGATAAATCAAACTCTTCTAAAAGCTGCCATTCCAGATTTCCATCTTAGGAAGACAGAGAAATTGGCTCTGATGTGGCAAGCCCATGCTTGGGGGTTCCCCTCATCTCAAGATGGCAAAAACACAATATAAAGTATCTTTTTGGCATAACATCTACCAATTCCTTCTAAAAGTCTTTTTTGCTTTTTTTCAGTGGGGGGACGTTTAGCTTTCAGATTTGTTCCTTTTACAGATTTTTGACTATGCCTTTAACTGGTACTCTTTAAATAAATGAAAAAACGTAAAGCAAACTAATTTAAATATTAAACAAATTCTATTATTATCTCTTAAAATCAAGATTCTCCTTTTAAGCTCCCCTTTAAGGTGATACCTCTAATCTCCTTTGGTCGCACCCCCCAATCAGAACCCCCTCTCTTTCAACAACATCCATCATTTTCCTGTAAGACCTTCCTTAGATACAGTCTCATGTTCCTGGACTGTTTACAGAATCAGATAAAGGAAATGACTCCCCGCTTTGTTCTTTTACCCATATGGCATAATGTGTCTAAGAATGGAAGTCACAGGTCCTATGGGCAGACTACAGAGGAAAGGGAGAAATGATTTATAGTGGTCAGAGTGTGGGATGGAGCAGGAAGATAAGAAAATAAAGCAATCTCTTGCATGAGCCTTGTGCCCAAGGATGATTAAAAATAAACATCTGATCTCTCCTTCTGCTTCAGTGAAAGACTTGTACTGACATGTGGGTGGACAAGGGAGACCATTGCTTCTCATAAGCACTCTTGAAATCCAGTCCATCAAAAGATACATTTATCCAAAATTTACTATATGCAAGACTCTATTAATAATAACCTTCTGTATTTGAACTAGTTCAGCTTTATATTATCTGCAGCCAAGTTCTGCCTCTTTCTTAGCCCTTCTAGGCCATCTAACCTGGGGTCTTGCTCAAGCTTCTATTTTCCCCATTTCATTCTAAGCTAATGTAACATTACATTTAACATCTGCTGTTAGTCATAGAAGCTTTTTTTTCCCAAATACATATGGACACTGAGTAGTTTTCGGTGGGGGAAGGGGGGACGTATTTACCAATCTACACACTATGATTCCTTGCAAATCCCTTTTTCCACCAAGGTTCTTAATTCGTAAGTCAAGGGCTTCATGCAGACCTCAAGGGATTTTCAGTCTCCCAAAGGGCTTTTGATCTCCCAAAGGGCTTTCCTCAAGAATACTAGCATGTCACAACTTTAAAACTTTCAACTCTTTTATTTCTTTTCTTTTTTGGCATCATCATCACCATAACCATCACCATCATTGTCATCATCATTGTCATCATCATCATTATTTTCTGTACTGAGGATCAAATTCAGGGCGTCGCACAAGCAAGGCAAGTGCTCTACTATTGAGCTACATTTCAGACCTTTTTATTTCTTATTTTGAAACAAGATTTATCTAAGTTGTATGCCAAGGCTGGCTTTAAATTTGCCATCCTTCTTCCTCAGCCTCACAAGTATCTATTATTACAGGCTTGTGCCACTGTGCCTGGCTAGTTGTAAACTTCTTAATGGTGAGATGGGATCTTGAATTTCATTCCTATTCTTCAGAAGCACAGGGATATAAATGGACCAGAAACTCAATAGATACGCATGATGTATACTTTATTCCTCTCTTTTCTAGATATTATTCTCTCTCAAAATGTGAGTTGATTCTATTCCTTTTTTAGCTACTATATGAAAGTCATATTAATTCAGATTTATGACTTGTATTAGCAGGTATTTGTCCAGCAGGAATAGCTCAGCTTACAAGAAATATACATTTTATTTGGGTTAGTATGTTCATATTAGATATGTTGCGTGTTCTATAGGAATGGAATAATCAAGCAAAACTTACAGAACTGATCAACAAATTCAGCAAATTTGATCAGTTTCTGGATACAAAATTGATCCTAAAAAATTAGAAGCATTCCTATAGGCCAACCATAAATCCAGTAAAAAAGAAATCCAGAAAATAATTCCACTCACAATAGCACCTCGAAAAATAAAATACTTAAGGATAAACCTGACGAAGGAGGTAAAAGACCTCTATAAGGAAAACTATAAAAGGTTGAAAAAGAAATTGATGAAGACCTTAGAAGATAGGAAGATCTTCCATGCTCTTGGAGAGGCAGAATAAATATCATCAAAATGGCCATCCTTCCAAAAATGATCTACAGATTCAATGAAATTACCACAGTCACTCCTCACAGAAATAGAAAAATCAGTCCTTAAGTTCATTTGGAATAACAAAAAGCCCAGAATAGCCAAAGTAGTTCTTATCAACAAGAACCATGCAGGAGGTATCACAATACCTGACTTCAAACTCTACTACAAAGCTACAGTAATAAAAACAGCATGGTATTGGCACAAAAACAGACACATAGACCAATGGAGCAGAATAGAAGATTCAGAAATAGACCCACACACTTACAGCCAACTGATTTTTGACAAAGGAGCCAAAATTATACACTGGAAAAAAGATAGCTTCTTCAACAAATAGTGTTAGCAAAACTAGTTAACCATATGCAGGAAAATGGAAATAAACCCCACTTTCTCACTCTGCACAAAAGTCATCTCAAGGTGGATAAGACACCTGGAAGTCAGGCCAGAGAACTTGTAGCTACTTGAAGAGGGCATAGGACCAATACTTCAACATATAGGCACAGGTAAAAATTTTCTCAACAAGACCCCAAAAGCACAAGCAATTCAAAGGAAGATCAATACATGGGATTGCATTAAACTGAAGAGCTTCTATGCACCAAAGGAAACTATCAAGAACCTCAACAGAGAGTACACAGAGCGGGATAAAAATTTTGCCAGCTACTCTTCTGATAGAGGACTAATATCTAGGATATACAGAGAACTCAAGAAACTCACAACTAAGAAAACAAATAATTCAATAAAAAAATGGGCAAACGATCTAAATAGACACTTCACAAAAAAAGAAATACAAATGGCCAATAAATGTATGAGGAAATGTTCTACATCATTAGCAATCAGAGAGATGCAAATCAAAACTACCTTGAGATTTCACCTAACTCCAATCTGAATGGCAATCATAAAAAACACAAACGACAACAAATGCTGGCTAGGGTGTGGAGAAGTGGGAACCCTAATACATTGTTGTTGGGATTGCAAATTAGTACAACCACTTTGGAAAACAGTATGGAGGATCATCAGACAAATGGGAATGAACCTACCATATGATCCAGCAATACCACTTCTGGGTATCTACCCAAAAGAATGGAAACCAAAGTATCAGAACAATTCATGTGTATCTATGTTTATAGCTGCACAATTCACAATTGCCAAACTATGGAAGCAGCCAAGATGTCCATCGACAGATGAATGGATTACTAAACTATGGAGTATGCACACAATGGAATTTTACTCAGCCATAAAGAACAAAATCATGTTATTTGCAGGGAAATGGATGGAACTGGAAAACATTATGTTAAGTGAGATTAGTCAGTCACAAAGAGTAAAACAGCATATGTTCTCCCTAATATGCAGATTCTAGGGAGAAGTTGGGGCATAACAGGGACTCCAGATGAAAAAGAGTAACCCTAGATAAGCAAAGAAGTTGACTTAACTGAAGGTGATGGACCGGGTAGGGGGGGCACCCTAATGCACATGATGTACTTTCACAAATATATCAAAGCCAATCACTAAACTGAACTTGAGAAGGAGGGAGGGCGAGGGAGTGGGGTGGGAATTGGGGAAGGGGTTAAATGAGAAATGTGTGCATAAATGCCTTTATCAGTTTGTATCTAACAAAGATGTATGATTACAATGCACCAATTAATAAAAATAAATTTTAAAAATTAACTTTAAAAATTAATAAAAATGTGTCATGAACTTAAGAAAGAAAACACATTGAGGTGGCAGCAATGGAGTTCCCAGGCAAAAATCAAAAGGACAAGTGATGAATAAAAGTATCCACATAGGACATAGTCATTTTCTTCCTCTGGATCTAATATGAGTCATGATGAAAATAAAGTAAGATAATACATGTAAAGTGTTCAGAAGAGTGTACAGCATGCAGTATGTGCTCAATAGAGGTTATTATTGCTTTGGGGTTTTGGGTGTGGTGGGAGGTGCCAGGAATACAACAGTGAACACAGCAGACTGGGAACCATCACTCATGGAGCAAAACAAACATGAAATAAATATGCAAATGCAATGATATGAAATGTTTACAGGTTCTGTGATTTAAAAAAAAATGAGAGACAAAATATTGTGCAGATGTTCTTGTGAGTAGTGTGCCCAGGGAGGGTCTGAGAAGGGCACATTTATAACACTTTGGGTACCTCATCTGAAGAGATGTCTTCCACTATGACTTCTTGTGTTCCTTCTCCAAAGAAATCTTAGTCTTTTTCCCCTCCTTTAATTATAGTGTCAGAGTTACAGTTAAAACTGAGCTAAACTCAGTTCCCAGTTTTCTTTATTTTTTTCCTAATTAGTGATTAAGTGCCATGGCTTTAGGCATCAGATAGATCTGGGTCAAAATCTCATTTACTGCCAGGTGTGGTGGTCCACACATATAATCTTAGTAGTTGGAAGGCTGAAACAGGAGAATTTCAAATTCATGGCCAGTCTCAGCAATTTAGTGAGACTCTATTTCAAAATAAAAAATAAATAAATAAAAAGGTCTGGGAGTGTAGCTCAGAGGTAGAATGTCCCCAGTTTCCACCCCCAGTACCAAAAAAAAACACAAAAAACAAAAAACCCACTTACTAGCTGTGCACCTCTAGATATTTTTTCTTTTTTTTTTTATTTATTTTAATTATTTTATTTTTTTTAGCATGGATTTTTATACATTTCTTGGGTACAACAGGGTTAATCACACATTTTTGTTGGGTACAAGCTAGTACAGGTAAAGACATCCATGCACATATTTCTCATTAACCCTTCCCCAATTCCCACCCACCCTCCCCCTATCTCCTGGTCAGTGATTGATTTTGATGTGATCTTGTAAGTACATCATGCTCATT